>VZTX01008311.1:325800-357811 GCA_013400915.1 Pardalotus punctatus | reverse complement strand
CCCTTAAAAAACGCTTCTCCGAGCGCAGCCGCCGCGCCCGGGCCCGGCAGCGAGAGAGCGGCAAAATGGCTGCGGCACCTCCGGCCCGGGGGCGGGGGAGCGGGGCTGGCGGGAGGAAGTGCCGTCATCGCAGCGCGCGGGGGCGACCGGACGTGACGGCGGCGGCGCTGAGGGCGGGAGGCTGTGGAGAGAGGCGCTTCCTCTTCCCGCTCCTCTTCCTTTCGTCTCCTCCTTTTCCCCGTCCCTTCCTTCCCTTTCCGCACTGTGGGGGTAGAGCTGGCTCCCCGGAGCCGCTCCCGCCCCTCAGGGCAGGACGAAGCCGTGGGGTCCGGCCTGGCCCGCCCCTGCCTTGTGGGTTGGCCCCGGGAGCCGCCGTAGCCGCGCTCGGGGCACTCGTGAGAGCCGCGGCGTTGCCCGGTCCCCGTGTCCTGCGGGACGGAGGGAGCTGGGGGGATGTGGTGACTTCCAGCGGCGCCTCGCCGGCGCTTTGCCCTTGCTGAGGCAGCGCCAGCGATGGCTGCCGGCCGCGGACCCCTCCGTTCCACGATACAAGAGCTCTTGCTAATTGAGGCAAGTTCAAAACACAGTCTTAAGAGACAGAGGTCACAAAAGACCTCAAGGACACAGAAGGCAGCTCTCCCTAAAGCTGCTTCATTTTATTTACAAAATACCCGCCAGCCTGGCCATGAGAAAAGGGCCTTGAATCAGCCACTGCAGAGAAACTGTGCTATATGAAAAAAATCTGGAGGATGCTTGGCAGATAGCAAGGTGACTTAGCTGCCTTCACAACAGCAGTGTAAGTGTTCTTAAAATTGTATAATACGGTCATGCAGAAATACATGGAGTAACTCAGTGTTAGTACTCTGGGTTCCTTTCTGCCTCATCTTCCAAAAGTCACTTTATTAAACCACAGAAATATGTGGAAAGAGGACATAAGGAAAACATAATATGCAATATTCTGAAGTTTCATCTTGGAAAAATAAAGGGAGCAGAGTGTGAACAGTTATTTGACTGATTTTGCAGTAGCATTTCTCAGAAATTTGAATCTTCAAAAGTGAAATACAAGCATGCCTATCAATCTGTCTTGGTAGATAAGTTGTCCTGTCCTTGAAAAACAGTGACTCTGATATGAGCCTAATTTTTTTTTTTTACAGGCTGTTTCTTCCACATCACAACAGACTGTTTTGAAAATATTTAAGAAATAAATTCAATTTATTTTCAAAAAGCCTGAAATTTTCCAATTCATTCTTGTAATGTTTTCCATTTCCTATCCAGGAACTAGTTCCTTCAAAGTAATTGCTTAAAGCAATGCTGGTGAAACCTCTAATTAGACAATACTTGTGTTATTCCAGGACTGCAGAGTGTTCGCTCTATTTTTGGCCTGGTTGAGATTTTTTTTCTAGTTCTTCAGGTTTACATTTTGTGAATCTCACACCAAAGGGGCAGTATTTAAAGAAAAAAGCATAAATGATAAGTTATGTTTCAAAGTAAGTTTGAAAGTGTTTCCTTGTATTAAGTTTAGAGTTTAAATAGAGCAGTGTTTAGCTTAACTCAAGTTTAGTCTTGCTGTATCTTACATTTGGGCCTCATGCAAATGTCTCCTGGCTTGAGTTTGGTAGTGCTGTAAATTCATTTTAGTTGACCCATGGGACAAGGCTGATTTGGGGCTTTCTCCTTGATGGCATGAGGGCAAATAATGGAAATGCAACAGCTGAGCTTATAGCAACTACTTAGTTGCAACTTCCTCCTGCACAACCCAAATGTTTTCCACTGTGGCTGTTCTCCCCATCCTTCTGAAGCTGCGTCATCTCCTGGGGAGAAGCCCAAGGCTCCCAGCCCGAGGTAACTGGGGCAGTGAGGACATGATTACAGACCTGGCTGCTTGGAAGGGCTGCACTTTAATTTTCAGATGGTTTGTGATATCAAAGCAAATGTAGTGATTCATGTTTAGTTCAGTCATTGGCATGAAATTTAATGGGAAGCCATGAGTTAACAAGGAAACTTGTGGATTATGCTGCTCTGGGAAGGAATGTGGCAGAAATCAAAAATCTGAAGCTGGTCATCAATTGAAGACTGCTGTACCTGCATGTCAGTGATACTTACAATGTGTCACATAATAAAAAATAACTGAAAGGAAATGAGAACTTAAATAGATGTTGAACCTTAAAGGCTGCCAGGCCAAGATCTTGGCAAAGTCTAAGTGAAGCAAATTTGAAAGGAAGCTGCTTTCTCAGAGTTAGGGCAGTGGTTATCAAACAGACCTGACATTCCTGTCTTCCAAGTGATTTTAGCTGCCACAGCAGATTATTTTTTAATGCTGGTTGTGAAATCACAGGTTTTGTGTAACTATAACCACTAAAAACATAGTTAGCAGCCCTATTTTCAAAAGGATTCAATCACAGATATAATTATGTTAATTATGTCTGCGCGATGCTAGAGAGAAAGTTTAGAGAGAAAGTTTAAGAGTCTTAGATTTGAACTGCTCTAATAATTTCTGTGTCAGTGCTGAATCTCAAGCTGCCTGAATGCAGAGGATGCTGAAGATCGTCCTCCCGACTGTGTCACCAGTGTCACCATGCTGCTGGAGGCTGTGGGCTGTCACCCCTTCTCTGAGATGGATTTCATACCTAGGGTAAAGGTATGTTGACCTGAAAACGAAGAGACCCTGTCTGGCTCCTGGCCAGGGGCATGGTGGGCTCTGGTGTTTTCCCAGCAGTGCTTGAGGATCCATAATCAGTCCTTTTGTATTTCTAAATTGACAACTCCATGGGGATTCTGTGAACTAAAAAAAAGAAGGCTGTCTAAGTTTATATTCCCACAGGCCATAACTAAGAATGAAATTCATCCTTCTGCCGAACTGGTTTTGCTCTCCATTTGAAATCCAGTGAGCTGTGTCTCGCTGATCAGGTGCATGTCAAACAGGAGGGAGGAAGCAAAACCTACAAAGGTTTGCTGAGTTTGTTTTCTTGGGCTCTGCACTGGTACTTCTGGAGTTTGTACTCGAGTGAAGGAGACTGGGGGGATTGGGGTGGTGAGAAGGAGAAGGCAGTAGTGGGATTGGAACTAGTTTAGAAATTTAGTGTATAAGCAGAAAACAAAGGTGAATGGATAGTGAATTACTAGGGTAATTAGAAGAAAATAATTACAGCGGACTACATAGTTGCAGTAATGTATTTTAAGTGTAATAAGATGCTAAAATTCTGGATTGAATTCTAGCCTCCTCAACATCAATTAATTTCTTTGAATTGCCTATCATTTAATCATATTTATTACAGTATTGTCTCATTTACTTTTTGTAAGAAGCTTCTCATTTTTCTAAGAAGAGTATAAATAATCCACGTGTTGACCAAACAAGCTTTTTCTAAATCTTGTTCTGTTTTCAATGCAGAATTCTTTCCCAGTGCAAGCAAATTGTTTAAGCCAACAATTGAGTATCCTCAGAGGCAGGGTTACACTGTTGTTTTTCCTTAAGGTCTGTGGGCAGATATTTGTGGATGTACCATTGATAGTGTACATACAGTGAATGCTTTGGGTGTATATTTTGGGTGCAGATCAGTTCTCCAGGATGGGCACAGTCAGTCCCACATGTCCAGCAGCCATTTCTCTGGCATTCCTGCATGTCCACTGCCAGGCTGCAAGAGTGTCCAAGGGTCTGAAAATCAGAGAGAGACTGACATCCACTAGCTCTGCCTGGACAAAATTTCTAGGCAGAAAAAGAGTGGAAGTCTAGAAAACCTCTAATTACACAAAGAAGTAAAAAAACCAACGCACACAGAAAAACAAACTGAGTAAAAAAACCACCAAACCAACAGCAACAGCAACCACAAAAACCAACTGAAAAATGCTATTTGTTTGTGTACTGGATTAAAGTGGAGTCTAAATCAAGCCTTGCAGCTGGAGGAAGAAAGATGAGGTAATGTATACAAATAGCAGCACAGTTCACTGATTGCAATGTTCTCAAATTTTTGTGTGTTTGTAACCTAAGTATTCTTGAAGCAGTTGAAATGTGCCTAATGATCACTACCATGGCTACATGTGTTCTTGTAGCTTGTCCCTGTTGGCTTGTGCCCGCTCCGTGTCCCCAGCGCTGTGACTCACCCGGGAGGTGGCAGACAAACACCGCTCCGGCTCGGCTGGAGGCTGCGCGAGGGGACGAACTGCACGTACCTGGCAGCCGCCCAGCAGAGAAAATGGCACGGCACCAGTTTAGGGGTTTTAAGTCTGGATTACAGGACTTTTTCCTGCCACATTGCTGTTGGACATCGCAAGTGTCTTTCTGTGAATCCTGCTGTCGAGTCACAGTTGCAATGATGAATCATTTTAGAAGGATTTTAACTTTATTTTAGAAAAAGTCACGCACATTTTGGGTGTAAGTGCTTCAACAGTTAATAAGAAGGGCAGAAAGTAGGAGCATAGGGAAGGAAAATGGAGTCATCAAAGGATGATTGGAAATTAAAGAGGGAACTTGCCAGTAGGCAGCATAGAAGTCATCCAACAAGTAAAAGGGAGAACAAAATGAGGTGGGGCAGAACATACTTACTTGTAATTGGTGTTATGCTTTTGCATACCAATATTTAGCCTGAGGTGTTTTCTAGTGTATGCTTACTCTGGTTGCAAATACACAGACAAAGCCTTTTAAAAAACATAGTGGTGATTACAGTTATTTCTCAATTAAAGCCAGGGATACAAAATTTAGTGCTCATTGTGATTATTGGATATAATACTGTCGTGCTCCCAAAAAATGCTAGTGATTAACAACAAATAAAAATTTACTATCTAAGCATAATGTTGCTTGCACTCAAATGCTTTCTACTTAGCTGAATAATCCAATCATCATAAGATGAGTGTGTCAGAGTGAGTTTATAAGACATTAGATGCTGTTCATTTTCATAATATACCAGAGAACGTAAACACAGCACATCACAGGTTTCCACCTCAGGGTGTTTGGGCAGAACTCTTGTTTTCTTAAATACAAGTTGTCCACTACTAGGAAGCTCACCCTGCTGACATAAATCCTACTTATTCAAGTGCTGTGTTTGTGCAGCCTGGAGAAACAGGAAAGGTGGAACTGGCCACCCGGTCCACCTGTAATGGGGGTGGGGAGGTTGCTATGCAACTTTAGTATTTGATGTTTTGCTTGAAAGCTCAGCTCCAGGAAGCAAGGGTTTACATAAAAATCAATCAATCTTTCTTTCTTCTAAGTTTGTTTCCTTCTATTATGAAACAAAGCTTGTTTGTATGATTCAAATACATTGCAATCTCCCAGAAACCTAGAAGCAATGTGAAAGAAACCAAAGTTTGGGGTTGTTTCAATCTCCTTTATTTAGGCAAACTTGATTGACAAATATTGGAAATGCCAGTACCCTCCTGGTGCTGGAATAGTACCCACGCCCTCCTCTTACATTCACAGTGTACAGCTTGATCCACAAGATGCCCCTTGCTACAGTTCACCTTCAAAACCCATGGTGACTGTCCTGTGTGTCCCACCTTAAGCTACATTTCTGTCTCTAATGAAGCTATTGTCAGAGATTAGTGTTATCAAAGCTAATTTTGAAGAAATAACTGTTCCTGAGTCTCCTGTACTGCTGATGTTACCTAGTCCAGACCTGCACGCTTCACATGAAATCACAGCCCCCTATGAGTTTACGCCTGTGTAAATTTACCTTGACAGATTGCATGCACTTTGAATTACGGACTGTGTTTTCATATTTATCTCTAAAGCATCTGGGTACCATGGTGATCATACCAGACGAAGCAGACAGATACACTTGTGCTTAATGGTAACTGCAGTGCTGGGGTCCTTTTCCATAAGAAGCTGGGATTCATGCTAGCGGACCTGTGTTCTTTAGTAAAACCAGTGATTCCAAGTGTTCTTGTGTGCCATTTTTTAGTAATTTAATAAGGACACAAAGCTAAGGAGGTGTTTTAATATTCTCTTTATTAGCTAAGATTATACTGCATTTGAACCTGTAATGATACCTCAGCTTGATCACTACATGTTATCGTAGAATTTGCTTTGTTGTTATATTTCTGAAATAGTATAACACTGCACTTTGAAATCTCATTTAAGGGAAGCATCTCGCCCTAAATACAACAAAAAGTACCCTTCAGGTCAACAGTCTGAAAAGTATTCCCTCTTCCAGGCAGCTCTAATTATGTATTGATTGTACTTAATGCTTGCATTACCGTTCATTTCATGTTACATTTGTGCATTTGTTATTTTTTTCCTTGTGTTGTTTTGACAGTTTTTAAATAATAATACGTGGGTCAGTGTTTACCCTGGAACGGCCATTTCATTTTATTAGCATACAGAGGGCAATGAGGCAGAAAAGGGATGTCATGCTTATATATTAGTACTTGTTCCAAGTAACATCTTTCCAAAGACTGGGGACAATTCCTGGGCAAATTACTCAAAATGTAATGATTCTGAAGTGATTTAATGCAAAAAAAATGAGATGCCTTGGATTTTTGTTATATTTGTTTGCTCCTTGACCAGAAATGATGTGTTTTTATTTCTCATCACTCAGGCTTTCTGTTGTCACTCTTGTTGCAGTCATTTGTATTGGTTTTGTTCCTTGGAGCAAAGAACTAGAGCTGCTGTGTATCAGAAGCATGCATCAATTACATGAAAAACAGATTTTCAATGCAAATTTGGTCGAAAATGAGTAAATCCCACAACTTTCCTTTTTCTTTCTGTCATTTGTTAGGAATCATGAGCACCGAAGGATGTGTGTATCCCAGCACAGTTTGGAAGTGCCATCCACTCAGACATGACAGTAGGTTTGGGAGCACTGTCAACACTAATTACCTTGTAAATCCAGGCGCCCATTGCAACAACTGTAGCTTTCCCAGTTACAAACATATTGCCAGGAGATTTGAAACAATTAAGCAGTAATTGTTTTCACAGAATGGGAGAAACAAGCCTCTGGGCTGTTGTTTGGATGCTGAAAGGACCAGGGCACTTTCTCACAAAGCTGTACGCAGTATGGAAAGCTCTGGACCCACTGTGGCTCAAACACCAAAATGTGCTTTCTGCAGAGTGTGCTCCCCTTCCTGGGAGCGAGGGAGCCCATGGAAGAATCACTGCTCGGACAGGAGAGAACCAGGGCGGTCCATGGACTGTGCCAGTGCAGTCTGACAGAGTTGCTGTTAATGCTTTTGTGGACTTCAGCTCTAAAGCAGCTTCTGAAACTCCCATTGCTCTCTCCTTCAAGAAATGCTGCAACATGTCTAAATGTCTAAAGAGCAACATGTCTCTAATTAGGGAGAACAGTATCAATTTCTATGTGTTAACTCTGCAACTACTAAGAAATTCTTTTCAGGAGCCTCCTTTATTTCGTGATTCCCAAGATTAATAAAGAAGTTATTCCTTAATTTCTTTAGGGTGCCGTCAAGAAATCACTGTGCTGTGGTCCTGTGTGAGCAGGAATTCTTGGAATACAGAGACAGGCTGCTGTTTGTGTAGGTGCTGGTGGTATCAGGGGCATGGCAGCAGCGTGGAAACCAGCACCAATGGTGTGGTATTATGGAGGAATGTCCAAGTGGTGGTGAAAAGCATGTGGCAATTTACTTTTTGGTTCAGATAATGAAGACAATGTCAAGGGAGTATGATAAGTGAACTGATGACTGTGCATGTGTGATAGACTGAAGGATGGCACTGTGATAGTGTCTTGGAAGTTATTTGCTCATCAAAGGATGCAATTGTGTTTAGAAACTGAGAGACAGCAGGTTTGGCTGGTTGTGTGGAGTACTTGAAGGACTCAGTGCATTGTGTGTGTTATCTAGCTCGATGTGCTTTTTTCCAGCAGTATCTCTGTCCTCACACTGCCTTTTGTTTCAGCCTTTGCTGTGTGACTCATCTTGATAATACGCATTTGCTACAATTATCTGCTGGGTTTCGTAATGAATCCTACTCCTTCCTTTTGCTGCGCTTCTTTTCAGGCTTGCTTTGAGAATTCATGTTTATAAATTCATGACCATTTTTTTCATTTTTTCTCACAGAAGGTAGCTCTCTCTGTACTAGTTACCAGCTTTAAAGAACTATGCCTAAACTATGTGCTCAATCATTACATACCTTTTATTTTAGAAATTAATTCGAGTCTGTAAGAAAAAGCACTGCTGAAAGCACCAGAAAAGGGAGAACACTGTGAGAAATGTAAGTTAATACCAAGGAGTAATGACAAAAAAATGCCACCATTTTAAAAACAGCTAGGATAAATTTCAAACCCATATTTGCTTACATTTTCAAAGGCTTCAGAAGAACACTGTGGATTAAAAACTGTTAATGATTGTTTTATCCCTCTCCTTTTGTACTTAAAAGCTGGAGCAGCTGTCACCAGCACTCATACAGAACCACTGCTATCTGAAAAAATTAACTGCTTAGATTAAATACATTCAGAATGACTGTACCGCTTTTTAAAATGCCTATTATCTACATGCATATATAAAATTGAGGAAACTATTTAAGTTTCCCTTTCCCAGCTGAATTTAATTTGTTCTGATTTTTGCATTAAACTCCTATTAAAAAGGAAGACACATAGCACATGATGGTAACAACATAGACAAAGGCATTTATAAACCCCAGATAAAAGGTATCTGGGTAAAAAGGCAATTTCAGTCCTGCATCTGGAAGTTCTGATTTTTTTGCTTCTAGATCAGTTCAAAACATTTCATTTTATTAAAATACATTTTAGCTAAGACTGGCCTTAGGAGCTATTTCTTTGGTGCTCTTGCTTCTATATACTCAGGGCATTGCTTATACATTTTTCTCATATCTTGTGTGCTTGACATAGGGTTCTAG
The DNA here is from genome assembly GCA_013400915.1 of Pardalotus punctatus. Taxonomy (NCBI): domain Eukaryota; kingdom Metazoa; phylum Chordata; class Aves; order Passeriformes; family Pardalotidae; genus Pardalotus; species Pardalotus punctatus. Next base: position 349,011 of record VZTX01008311.1, on the reverse strand, counting down.
AAAATGAACTGAATTGTTACCAAATGTGGGACAAAAGCTACATTTAGGTTGGTACAGTGTGTTGTCTGAGAGCCATCTGACAGAGCTTTCTGGTAGCATTGCCATCTGTTTCAGTAAAACATCTGAGTGACACAGAACAACAAATGACGGAGAAATTTCAGTAATGTAAGAAAGAGGAATGAAAAAGAAACAACTATTTCGAGAGAAATTATTTTAACTATTATTTTTGGTGAATTCAGAAAAAATATTATCCCTAATGATTATCTGAATATGTAGGATTCAGTTAATTTATTTTGTATTTTAGAAAGATTTTGAATAAATACATTTTCCCATTGTAGGCTGAGAGTAAAGGGTAAGTGAATACTTTAGGTACTTGTAAAACTATAAAATTCAGAGAAACATTTGTGTTATTGTTTTGTTATCAATACTTACAAATAACTATAGAATATCCTTTACAGGTATTATCCAGCTTTTTCACTGGGGTTAAAGAGAAGATCTTGTTATTTGGCCTTCTGTGTTGTTCTTTCCAGGGATTAATGCTTCTATTAAAAAATAACAAGTACTGAAAAAAGGGTTTGAAACAGTATTTAGAATGCAGTGTCAAAATGTATAAGAATTAAACCTGCCATAGACTAAAACAGGTACCAAAAACTCGAGTGAGGATAAAGGAAGTGTAGTAGCACTTCTTTGCTTTTTCTTCAGCCAAATTTGTAAATAAAAAAATGGAAGATACAAAGCTAAAATCTTCAATGTTTCCAAGCCTGTTTCTCTGTAAGGAAGGCATTGCCTTCTTCAAATCCTAGGCACCCTTGAACCAGCACTGAAATTTACTGTCAAGTTCATCTCTATGGAGCAATGAATGCTTAGTACTGGAGTGTAATTTGAGAAATACTATAAACAAAAAATAGCCCTTGGTTAACCATTACTAAGGAAAAAAACATCTAAACATGCCATCTGAAGAGTTTGTACTCATATTGACTGTCGGATCTTTTCTTCTTAGATTTGGCTTTGGATTAAATTCTGATCCTAGAGAAGTTCATTGCAAAGCTCACAAAGATCTTACCATGGAACTGCTCTGAAGAATCATCACTTGCTGTAATTTGCAAAGCTTCAGCTGCAAAATGGGTTATAGTATATTTGAGGTGGACATCTCGTTTCCAAGTGCAATGCTGTTTTCTGCATGTCAGCTGTGTCAGATCCTGTAGACTGTTGCATTTGTCCCCTAATTGCAAGAATAATGTCTTGTCCCCAACAATTACTATAAAAACGTGAAGAGGTGCTGTAGTTCCAGAGCAAATTGTTTCTTTGATACCTATTGACCCTTCAAATCCTTTTAGGAACTGGCTGTCTTTGAAAAAAATCACAAAATCATTATTGAGTTTGCTCTCTAGACTCCATTTTCTGCTTGTTTCCTGACCAGAAAAGCAAAAAGGTACAAAAAAAAAAGCATTAAAAAAGGGGTGTTCAGTCCAGACTGGTCTGGCAGCTCCAGGCTGTTTGAGTAGGAGAAAAGTAAACAGCTTTTATAAGAAATACTCCAATTGCAAAGAGTAAAAAGGTAAACCCAGAAGAAGACATATTAGCTTTACTTGCTTACCTCTTAAACTTTCCCTATCAGCTTTTGAGAATCCTGTCACATCCAGCTCTGCTATTCATAAAGCATCTGTCCTGCTTTTTTCATTGCTGGTTTTGCTACCAATGGTGTGCTTGCAGCTCACCAGTTCTTCTTGACTGTAGGCTAGCTCCCCTACAAAGTCAGCATATGAAATTCAGGATGGGGTTTGGGAATGGTAAAACATCACCAGTTTGGTGGGTAATGAGCTGGAATGTTTTCCCTACAGGATCCAGGATCTTCCCTATCCTATCTCAAGGCTAACACTATTTTTTCCCCTTTCATTAATTTTTTTGTCTCATCTTTCTTACGCAGTATTTGATTTAATAAATTGCATTCAGACAGAGTTTAAAAAAAAAAAAAAAAAGGTAGAAGACATTTAGGAAAAGACTCCAAACCCAATACTTTGGTCATTTCTCTGGAAAAATTTGTGCCAGTAACTGTGTCACATCATTCTGCTTAGCACTGGGATTTGCACATGTGTCATGGGTGACACAGTCTGCTTCATATTCTCTTTGAAAATGGGAAGGTAAGGAATAAACAGGCTCCTCCCAGACACTGCTGAAGTGGCTTTAGGACTCCAGAGTACGTGCCATGGTATTCATTAAGTTGTGCCCTGGTTTCCTCAAGTATCCCAGTGTAGGAGTTGTTACTGAGGCAACACAAGGACTACTGTGCAACTCCCATAAAAACAAGTCACTGGGGTGTGTCAGGCATCTACATGTACATACACAGGGCTCTTCTTTTTTCTAAGTTAAGCAACTGAGAAAAGCAAATGGGGATGGAAATATTAATTTAAACAGAATACTTGAAGGATTTTTCAATATTTTGATTTTATGTCACTTTTCTGTTTTCGGCTTTGGGTAGGAGAGAACAGGAATGCTGCTTGTTAGCTGACCTGAATCTTCATGAGACAGATGGTTGGGTGGCTTTACCAAATGGCAGTCATCTTCTCTGTCAAGTCTGATACTGGAGGTTGAGCAGAATCATTCCAGGTTGGACTGGAAAGAGTAATTTCTCCATTTGATACGGAGAGCTTTCTCCATGGAGCCGCTGGTGTTTTGTCTGTTGTAGCCACATGAAGGTAGGGAGTGACCCAATGAAGGATACGACAGTGTAGTTCTAAACAGGAGTGGTTGTGGTGGTTGAAGTGCTGTGCTGGTGTCACAGCTTTTACATTTGGCTAGAAATAGAAGGGAAGCAGGAACCTATTCAGTTAGCCCCAAATGGAAGAGCAGACCCTAAAGCCAGGCAGCAGACACAGTTCTCTCATACTGAGTCACAAGTTGCATATAGTCATTTGTCTAACCTTTTTGGCTTTTTGTGTCTGTAGAGCAGATGTTAATGCACTTGAAAATAGAAAGTCTGAAGTTTATATATTCATCCTTGTTTCATATTTTAAAGCTTGTGTGTGTATTTATATATGTATGTGTAAAAATATATATACAAATATGTCTGACAGGAGCCTTTCATGGTAATCCCTGACCCACTCATTTGCATCACGCACAGCTGACCCCCATGTATCTGCTCTGCTCTCCAGAGCCATTTTGTATGGTAACATCCATGTTCCTTTGGCTGGTAGGATGAGCACAGACCATAACTGGAATTACAAGGCACTGACAGGCTTCCTGCATATGTAATCTCTTGGAAAAAAAAACACCCCTCTTTGTTCCTATCCTTCCTTGAAGCAGAGTATGTGTAGGTACTGTTTCTATGATGGCCTTTTGAAAGTCCTCTTGAAAATCTTTGTGAAAGTATAAAAGACAGGCCAGCCTTGCAAGTTGTTGCCTGATACAGGTGTGCCTCCAGATGTTTTCTGCCCAAATCCTGTGTTCTAGGGCATCTTTATTTGTAATAGCTAGATGTTCTGATAATGGGAATCTCAGACAGGTAACGTGAGATCTTCATGTAGTGGTGCGTGTTGCGTTAGCTCATTTCAAAATTGCTTGTTTTGGCAAGCTGCTCTATGTTGCCTAACTCTTGTTCCACAGGTGCCACAAATGATCCCAGAAATGAAAGATTCCTTTGAAATGCACCCAGGGTTTTGTTAGGAAGATTTAGAGGAGTTTTGGAGGAGCTCAGTTTGCCGTGGTGATGAAGTATAAGGGCATCTCTGAATTTAAGACTGGCTTGACAGACCTGGGAGGAAGCATATTTCAGTGAGTGCTTCTACCGGTGTAAATACCTGGTGGGAAAGGTCCACCCCGGGCTACTTCTCCACCTGCTGCTGGGTTTCCTTGCCATTTTAGTCAGGCAATTTGTTTCAGACTGTAGCCATATGATAAGATGGCATATAGTAACTCTGATTGCAAAATCAAGATTAAAAAATCTAAAAAATAAAAGGAGTGAAGTGCTAGAGAGTGCTAGAAAGAGAAGAAATCACTCTAAAGACTCTGAACTACTGATGGTCTTAAGACTGATTAGGCTGAAAATTACCTTCATCATCATAAATGTATACTTAAAATACTGAGACCAGAAGAGTGTCAGGATACTAACATATGTTGGCAGCATCCATGTGTTTGAAAAGGTTAGGCAGAAACAGAATGTGCTCTACTCAGGTAAGAAAGGGTACAAATTAGGGCTTTATCTTAGTGGGGTGTCCAAGACAAGTCTCAGCATCTCCTGAATGATTTCTGCATGGGTTGCCACATCCATTGATCTCTATGCACAGGTTTCATTGTACCAGCATGGAGGTACCGGGGAAAGATTAGCTCTGAAAAGCCAGTTTTAAAATAATTGCTTTAAAGCAATTTTGAAAGATGCTTTTTCTTTTATTCAACCATGAAATAGAAGTGTCCTGCTGATGGCTCCAGCATATTTTTTAATTGAATAATTAGCATGGATAATAGGCATTCAACAGTGTTTTTGTTGATAATCGCTGGATTTACTAATCTCCCAGAAGGTGGGATGATTCAGAATCTTTTAATGCCCCAAAATAGAATATAATTAAAACCCTACACACACAACTTGAAATAGAAATGAGTACAAGTGGTGAAGACAAATTAGAAAATGAGCTTGAGGGAAAAGGATGGTGGTGGTGGGGATAACAGTCCTTAGTACTAAGAATAGTAAGGATACTTATGAAATGACACGTTTGGTACTTGGAGTTTTCCTTCCTCTGTCACACTTTGCTGTGTACGGTGGGGCCCAGCAGGGAGTCAGTGGTCACACATGTTCATAGGAGTGGGTGTGACACAAGTCAGCTGCTGAAAATTGAATGTGCAGTAATCTTGGGTGAGCTGGGTCACAGTGAGAGGACACTGCAAGGGTTTTGTGGGGAAGGTTAGCTCATGTAATCGATGAGATGTCGTTCCCAAAGAAAGTCTAGGAAGTGCCCATCCTGACTGTACTGCATCCTGCCTCTGTGAGTGGGGACTAGGATCCCAGAGCCACAGAGCCACAGAGTTGCACAGTTTAGATTAATCCCTGGTGTAACTCCTTTTCTTGCAGTAACACAGGTCTGGATGTAGACCACTGCTTCTGTTCCGTGTATCACTTTCCACATATCACTTACAGTCACTTGACAACAGAGGGGCTGCTGCTTGCTCTTGGAATTAATTCTCACAGGAGCGAAGAATTAACACAAGGCAGACTGCTTTTTCTCGTGCATGTGGAAGAGATATTATTTTAACATTAACTTTTCCTCCTCTGGAAGAGGTGGAGAAAACCCTGCCAGTCACAAATCTGCCATTTGCTTGACTAGATGGAGACAGTCATGCTGAGGTGACTGGGCATGGGAGGGAGCCCAAACGGAAAAAGGAGTTACTAACCTTATTTCCAGTGTCCATAAAACAAGGCTATTAATTAACCTGTTTAATAAGTACTGTTTTTACAGAGCTATAGTGGATACTTGAGACCTCGCTGTTCACTTCAAAGAATGAGTGATCAAGTTCGTATTGGCAAAAGCAGGGCAGGGCTGGATTTCTCTACAGTTTGCTTCTCTGCCAAATTCTGTCTATTAAAATACATGAGTATGTGTTTGAAACATAATTTTCCAGCTTTGAAAAAAAGATGCTGTTCAAAGGCAAACATTATTTGCTAATTTGGAGACTCCCTTTGCTTTATGGCAGCCATCTGTCATGAAATCGGGAATCTCTAGAGAGGCCTTGCCTGCTCCCACAGAAATTTTCACTGTCCAAAATACTGACACATGGGTGAAAGAAAGAACAAATACAACAGTGGGCAGGGCATTCCCACCAGTGTAACCTTAAATTGCTCTGACTCTTCCCAGGCTGTGATGCCTTCCAAGTTAAGAGTCAACACAGACAATTGTTGTTTGCTCAAGGAACAGTGAAGCCCGAAGTATCCTCCTGCCACTAAACAGTTCCAGATTAGATAAGACAATTGATTTCATGGAATAACCCTGCTACAAAAGAAGGATACTTACATTATTGTGCAGTATGGCAAAGCAGCCTGCACGGGAGCTGTTTTGGTCATAAGCCCACATCACTGTACCAGGATAGCCTCTCTCTGTGAGTCTTCCCAGGAAAGAAAAGCAGAAGCTTTGCAAGTCAGTAATGCTGTGCATTGGCAGAAGTTTGAGAAAAGATTCGGCTGTGTCTTTCGGAATCGTGCTTGCCTCTAGCAAGTAGTATTATTTTCTGTCTTGTACCAGGGCTCTTCTGCAGACAGATAAACAACAAAATGAAGCAGATTTGGAGCACTACTTTCGATGAAAGGCCAGACTCTGCCTGGATTTTGTGCATCAGGCAGTAGAAGAGCTACCAAGAGCATCGTGTACCCTTCACACAGCAAGTAAGCAAGAAAAAATGTATTAATTTCTCCATCTATGTATGTACACCTGGGGACAAATGTTGCCAGGAAGGGAATGGACAAGAGGACCAAGATGATTTCATTCCCCATTAAATCTGTACAAGACACAGAAAGGAGAAGCTGCAATGCCTTCTATTCAAGTGGCAGGTCTTAGGAGTCTCTTCTCATTTCAGTGCAGCTGGTTTGGATTTGGTTTTCTCTTTTCTTTAAAATCTTGCTGTTTTTGAAAAATAAGTTCAGTTAATTGAGATTTTCTTGAGCAGCTGTTTTAGAAAAAAAATCAAAATAGTAAGCTTTAAAAGCACAAAGAACAGAATTTAAACTAACCCAGTGTTTATTATTATTTTGAGGTCTTTTGGATGTCTGACTCTAGTTTCTAGATCTATATGATGGTAGGTTTCACACACATTCTCATACCAACTATCTCCAGGGGTGCAGGTCTTTGTGAAAGCACCATTTTTGCCCCAAAACTCCATGGAGTAGTATAGTATTTTATGTCTGCAGTGCCAAGGAGATTTGGGTTGAGGTTTTTTTGAGCATAATATCCACTAAATACTTAAGAAAGGTCTGTTATTGCAAACTTAATCCCAGAAGATTTTGTGGGAAAATATTAGGCAGTGATTATTCACATAACCAAAAATTGTTCATGTAAAAATATTTTTACAGTAATAAAATCATATATGCTAAATATTGTAGGTTATTTGACATATAGGGATTCCTGAATTAAAACTGGGCTTTGTTAATAGAATACAGGTATTATCATTGCTGAGCCTTCCTACAATGTCTTTTGTAAATGTTTTTCCCCCTCCTGGCTTTTCCATCTTTTGAAAGCCGTAATCCTGGAATTGATGGTTTTGATCTTTAAATTTCAGGCTTGTATAAACTAAGTGATAGAGCCATTTCAGAAGCTTTGAATTCACTTTGGGTTGTTCTGTGCTCCAAAAATTCGTTCATTTAGTGATTTGAAGTACAACAGGGATCCGAAAACATACTGTAAATGTTGATAAAATTGTGTTACCTCAACATTATCCATCCAGTTTTGAAATAGAGGTGGGATGGTGTATTACTTCTCATAGTCAAAAGAATAGTTTTGGTTAAAAATTAAAAGTTGCATTCCCTATATACAAAACAGTGGAAATAATCATGTTATATCTGATTTCAAAGGTACTTTTAAGATACTTAGGAGTGTTGTTTGTCCACGTGCTGGTAGAATTATTGGGAATTCAAATCTCTGCTGGTGTACCGGAGCTCATTTTTTGTTGAAGTCACAAGACAGTTTTTTTATGGATGACAATTTTTACACTTTTTAGGTAGGTATTACTATCTTGAGCAGAGTGAGATTTAAGAAAATATTTTGTTTAATGTGTATTTAATCTGTGTTCATTTTCAGAAGGCTGCATGTCACTTACATGGTGTATGTCTTGATTGATTGAATGACGTTGAATTATGATCTGCTGTCTGAGCTGGCCTTACTACTCCAAAGCCTTACTACTCCAAAGCCTTACTACTTTAGCATCCAGAAATTTTGAGTTAAGGTTGCATTAAAAGGTAATGCTGTGCTCTCATTTGCATATGGCAAACATGCTGCTTAATTGCTTGAGAGGCAAAACTCTCCATGTGCATCCCTAGAGTGAGCATGGCCCAGTCTGCAAGGAAGGGAGGGAAGTTGTGCCTTGGATTGTCCCATCTTCCAGCTCTGCTGGCAAAGTGAATGCAGTAAGGTGGTGGGAATTCTCCTCTTTTGGCCTGAGATTGGAGAAGAATGTAGATTAACCTTTAATTTTCTCTGGAAAATAGGGGGCTAAGCAGCATTTCCCTGTGGTTTGTTAAACAGCCCATGATTTGAAAAAGAAGGAGGGTGATGAGGACCCTCCCTGTTACTGTTGCTGGAAACTTTGTAGTAATGCTGCTTTTTTTACTCTTGAGTTTTTTGTTTGGTTTTTTTTTTCTTTAGTGGATTATTACTTTTGTCAGTATGCATCAGTTTGTGCTACTAGCAAATGTTGGTAAAAACAATTAGCATATAAAATGATAAAAAGCTTATGCACATCAGGTATGACTTAAATTGCCTGAATTAACCAAAGAAAAGAGTGAGTACAAGTGGTGATATGGCATCAGAGACTTAAACTTGCCATTAACTTTATATATCTCCTTCCACTTTCAAATATTAAAATTCAAGCTAAGAAAACCAGAATTAAATCTTTTCTATTGTTCAGTTTCCCTGTTTCATTTCGTGTTTTTGTGTAAGTCATATATAAAGAAAAATCTATTTTAAAAGCTTTTTGAGAAGTCTTTGTCTTCCATCTGGCACGAAGAGCATTTCTGGAGGGGAGGAAAAAGAAACAGAGCACTGTCTGAGGTAAATTTGATAGTAGAAGATAGGATAAAACAAGAGGCACTTAGACTAATTTAATTAATGCCATGGTGGATTTAAGAATATGCTGTCCTCTACAAGCATAAACATAGATCAGTAGCTGAATTAAGGAAGCAGTATTAGACTGCACCTGTTGGGTTTCAAACTGAATTCAGACCTTGTTTCAGTATTGCAGTTGGGACTGGCAGTTGCTGAAGGGATTAAATTATTTAAAGCCTTCAGCTGGCTAGTGTAGGCTAGCAGTAGCTTATAAAACACTTAATCTATTTTTTTAATCTCTTCGTATGTTTGCTTTACTTAGACAGTAAAACTATACATGACACACACCTGCCACATTCTGAAGCTTCTTTGTCAGATATTTTACATTTATCAATTAGAGCAGCCTTTAAACTGTAACCATTTGGGTTTCACTGACAATACACTTCTTGTTAGCGTGCACATTTCCTACGGTGAACTCAAACCCAAACATGAAGTATGCAGACACACAATTCTATTTCCACCATTTATTCTAAAAAAGAGGTTCCCTTCTAAAGGCAAATGCTGCTCTCCAGATAATTAATGCTTACTGTTACCTTTTGGGTTGTCATTTAAAAAAAGAAACAGTTTGGAACTCTGGAACTATTTTTGCAGTGCATTAGCCACCGCTTACAGGGTAGTAGAGTAAAGCAGTTCAAAAATAGGTGATACTGTTTAGCTTGTTACGTGATATGTGTCTTGTTTCTAGAAAGCCAAGAGTAAGTAATGAATAGTAACAATATGGATTGGACAGAAAAGCAATTTGGGTAGCTGTGCAACACAGGATTAATTAGGCAAATCCTCTTAGGTTTGATAAGCCATTGCTTAGATCTACAGTTTATTTTGTCATTGGTTGCTCCTATTAATGTCTTCTTTCTGTCAGAGTTTATTACTCTGATTTCAGTTTTGCATCATACCTTTTTGTGTCAAAGTGAAGTGCCACTGAATTAACATACAACCTTCCAAATAATAAGCGGAGAAATGCCTGGAGTCAATTCCAATCAACCTTGGCATCCTCTTAAGAGTCTTTTAAATAATGAACTTTTTATTTGGATAATTTCTGTTCAGCAACTGATTTGTGACATCTTTTTAATTTGGCCTTCAATGTTAAGTTACAGGACAAGTAGGCATATGTGTCTGCTAATAAGGATGAGCAAATGCTAATTCATGGAGATAAGATGGTTTCTGCAGTATGCTCTTCATAAAAAGCATATGTTTTTGATATTTCTGGGCAACCTTTAATTTTTTTTTCTTCTTTTTTACATTGCAAAGCTGTAATTTTATTTCTGTAAAAGGGGCTTTTCTAGTACCATCGTACAAAATAACTTTGCTGCTTGATCTCCCCATGGGTTTTTATTTTTTTGATAATGTGTAGCACAAACTTGAAAAACTTAAAATACATGTGTTGAAGTAATTTTACTAATTAGTGTTCTTCAACTCACACTGTCTCAAACTTTTTTAAACTAGAGAATGTGCCATTCTTCAGAAATAAGAAAAGAAAAAAACAGAGAAATAAAAATTCTTACTGAAAATAAAAAGCCTTAACCCCCCGCCCAGGAGACAGAGACTAACAAGCAGACACCTCAGGACTACAGCAGGATGGCTCAGCCAGCTGGGTGGGGGGAAATATGCCAAAAGGCATGGGAAGAATTGGGCATTTCAGTGGGTGGTAATCGGAGTTTCATCAGCGCTGCGATTTTGTACTGTTAGACAATCCTTTGTACATGTCAGGGCACAGCTCGTGGCTGCTGTGTACATGTAGCACAAAATCTGGGAGAGCAGTGGCTGTTTTCACTCCTCCTTCTGCAGTGCAATTTGTTAGTCAGAATTTATTGCAAATCTTTGTTCAGTAGTCACCCGAATATTGTTGCTTCTGTAAGAAGGTATTACATCTGAAATTCTGTTTCACCTTGAATGACCTGGGAAACTTTTCATGTATGATTCATCTAATATGATCTGTGAATTGGGTTAACCTCTGTCATGTGCCCAGACCAAACCAAAATAAACCTGAATTATAACAGAATTTTAACTGTGACAATGCAATGCCCTTTAATAGCAAATCAATTGAATATCACAGCTGCTTCTAAAACCTGCAGGAAAAGGGGTTGGTTCCTGTGAAAGATGAGAACTATTCCAGTGTGCTCCTGTCTGACAGCCCCCTCGGGGGCCATTCCAGCAGCGATGGAGCCCAGTGTGTGCCCTGGCACCCTCTGTGCTGGAGCCTGTGCTGGCACAGGCACAAAATGCGCTTTGGAAACCTCAGTGCACGGGGAAAAAGGGAAGGGTCTGAACCTTTGCGTGTGCGGGAGGGAGGGCTCTGGAAGTGGAAAAGTCATCATGCAGCCCAGGAGAAGTGTGTTCTTAATAAAGGATAAAAAGTTATTGAATGTGACAAAATTTAATAATGTTAAATTTGAATAGTGTTTATGAAGTTTAATACCATCTCATTCAAAGAGAACGAAAACCTTACTGATACTACAGCTGATTTTGTACTTCCTCACAGACCACTACAGGGCACTATGATTTCCCTTAGCTGGAAAGATGAATTTCCTGAAAAGCTTTGTGGTGGGGAGAAGAATAACCCGATTTTTCCACCATCTCTCTTTGATTCTTTAGCTGGTTTTCAGTCCTGCCATGTTGCTGGGACCATCAGGGGCATGAAGAGACACCACAGCTACTGTGGGCACATCCACGGGTGGTTTAGCTCTGCCCTGAAACGGCATCAGGGAGAGGAAATTCTGCAGGGATGTCTCCAGTTGGCCTCAGGAGAAGTGCCATTCCAAGTGCTTTAATAGACTGGAGTGACAATCAGTGGAAGAGGAAACAGCTTAGCGCCCTTTTTCTGAAATTATTCTTAATTTTTTTAAAACCAAACCACACAATTTGCAGTAATTGTATATTCCCATTGCCAGGGTGGGATTATATTTGTAAGGTTTTCTTAGACAATAAAATTTTTGAAGTTTTTATTTTGGTTAATATCTGGGTTAAGTTATGCAGTTTTGCATTATTTACCATTCTTTTCTGGGAAATACTGATTAAACCTGGCTTTCTGCTAAGAAAGACTGATTCAACTCAATTGGAACAATTCATGAAAGTGTAATGATTTTGTAGATATTTGTAATGAATAATGCCAACATGCTGCAATGTAATCACACTGTTTCCTTTAAATCATGATTTTGCTCCAATGTACTTCAGCTCAATCACTTTTGTGGGCTGTCTTGGTGTGTCTTAGCTAGAAGAACCTTTCTATATGTGCCAAGGCAGACATTTTAGGGGACGTGTTAACTACCTTATTTTTACATAGTCATTAGCATCAATTAGGCAAGAACAGTATACAGAGAAGGAGTATGGAGAGACAAAATTATTTTGAGACGGTTGGGCAAAAAAAACCCTGGATTTCTCGTTGTGATTTGTGGAAATTAATTATTTTTAGACAGCACTAGATACGTTCTCTGCAAAAGGTTACTTTTAATGGTAAAATGTATGCTCTCTTACTCAGATAGAATAATTTTCTGAGCTAATATTGATTAAGGATTAGAGTGAAAAATAGATCCCACTTTCTCATGTTGAACTGATTCCAAATTAAGATTTAAATTAAAAGGTTAGAAAGAGGTCTCAAAAATAAATCACTTTTCAGGCCCTCACAACTTCGTTATTGTTTGTCTAATAAACATCAAGCTTTGAAAATTATACTCAGAAAAGGAACTAAATTAAAATTATGGTTCAGAAAGGAGCTTTCCCAAAGATGTTTTATGAGTATGTTTGATTCCACAGTCACTTAGTGAGTGTAATAAGGTACAAAAGGCAATGTAAAGTTATTGTAAACAATGTAAATGCAAATGATGTTAGAAAGGACAGAACTGAGTCTGCTGGACCAGAAGGCATTTCTAAGGCTACTGTGGAAAGATATGAGATACACTCACTGAAATGAAAAAGGAAAAGGATGAATGGCCAGGTTGCTGCAATCAAGTTGCTCCTCTACTGATCAGAAATAAAGCTTGGAGCTGCATTTTTTCCTTAGCTATATAAAGCTTAACTTAAGGAACACGAGTTAACCAGCTCATTTTTAAGTATGACTTAGTGCAAAAGCTACAGACAGTGATTAAGTTAGTTTTAAGTGCCTTACACTAAGAAGTACATTGTTAAAGAACTAGATAACTAGGAAATTTCCTATTACGTTTTCAATTAAAGATAATATTTTGAGCTTGGAAATGAATCACAAGAAAGTTAAGTATTGAATTAAACTAGTGCTTTTCAGTATCATCTGCTGAGTGCAATGCTGTTCTGGCTTAAAATCCTCATATCAGCAGCTAAAGCAATCTTTCACACATGTAACAGATACAACTATTTAATAAAAAATGAATGAGAAGCTACTCATACCCTGCTGTGAAATAGTTATTAGTTGCTACTATAATACATGAATTTGTTTCTCCTGAAGAAATGCATTTAAATGGTAAAGAATGGTTGATGTCTGATAGTTACATTTCATGTGTTAAACCAAAAATATTTATACTGCTTTTAAGTTCAACAGGCTATAAAAAGCTGATTTCCATGTCTTTATGGTATGTAATGATGAGTGGAACCACAGTAACAGTACAGGTTTGTTTGGGATTTTTTAAAATACTTTAATAATTAAATTGTCATCTCCAAGTGCTCATTTTTGAGGGGGGTTGAATACATGTGCAAACAGTATTTGAAGAAATGGAAAAATGTCTGAGTAAAATCTTGATACCACCCATGTCACTGATGTACTTTTTGAAAATTTCAGTGGGACTTGCATTGTGTTTATTGGGCTTTACATGATATACACATTTTTGTCTTTCAGGAGAAAAAAAATGTTGGCAGTCCTACAATAATGAATAAAACTGGCACTGGCAAAATCTCTTCCATCAGGAAATAAGGACTCCTGAGGCAGGTGGGCAGCTGGTGCACTGATATGATGCTCCCTACAGTGCTGGCCAAGATTGTCTCCTCTTTCCTTGTGCACTCCTCTTTTTCTCTCTGAATCCATCTGTCATCTCTTGCCTGATGCTTAGATAGCAAGATTTCATTTGGAAGCCATCTTTGTGGTTTATGTTTCAGGTGACTCCTGACGATGAAATTCTGGTCCATAATTTGGTAATATTGCTGTCTCTAGATATATATTGAAATGAATACTGATATTCTGGGTATTTCCCATAAATGTTCATTAGTAGTTTAATGTAAGCATTGTGTGATTTTGATTGAGTTTTATGTAGTAGTTACAACACACAAAGCATCAGGAGATATTTGAATGAAAATGGAGCTTCTAGTATTATTCCAGCATTGCTCTTAAGAGCTGTATACATAAACTTAATAAATAAAATATTCCGTGTGCAAATTTTCTTTGGTAATCAATAACCATTTGGGGCACCTTCATCCTAGAAATAATTTGACTGACACGTTGAGTGATTAACAACCACAGAGAGAAAAACTAGGTACAAAAGGGAGCTCTGTGAGGTATAGGAGGGAAGCAGAACTGCTGGCAGGAGTGCTTGTGTGCGTGTTGGCTGTGGTGCAGGATGTGGTACCTTGTGTGTGATGCCCACCACGGTTGCCAGGGAGACTGTGCTGAGTGCAGAGCTTCCCTCCACCAGGACCTCTGGCAGGTGGGGAAACCTGCAGGATTTCTCTCCCAGTAGTGACACCACTTCCACGGCCTGGGACGCTGTGCCCCAAGACCTGGGCATGTCCATTCCCTCTTCTGTAATCTCTGCTTAAGTGTAAGTCATAAACAAGTGAATAAAAAGAGATATAAAACTGGCTACACGTGTGCACAAAACCATGCTCAAAAATAAACACCTTAAACACAATCAGTGAATTAAATGGTGTAGCTTCTGCTCGATACACAGGCTACTTGAAAAGCCCATACCTGTTGATAAAGTAATGCTTTTTTTTCTGCTCCTTTTCATGCCTCAATTTCAGGGTGTTTCACTCTGTGCCCTAATACTTGCCCTTTTAGCTATTACCTTCAGCTGCTTTTGGTATTTTTGTAAAATATGAGGGATAGGTATTTTTGTGAAACATGAGTGATATATTATTATATTAGAACTGTAGAAACTGTGTTTTCTAAGTCACAAATATAGCATTGACAAAAATAACTAATTTGTAGAAGGATCTCCAGTTTTCTTGAGACCTTCAGTTGAACTAGCATCTGACACTGGAGCTGTGAGCCTTTCCTTGTGCCTCTGTTGTCCTGATGGCAATTCTTCCATTCCTTGTGATGCCCTCCAAGAGAAAATCCAGCAAAATCATTGCAGTGTTGTTGGCAAACTCAGAGGATACCACGAGAACTTTTGCATGTACACATTGAGTGAAGTCTCACCAGGATCTCACCAGGCTCAGTCTTCCTGGGGTAGTGGTAGTGTTTTGTGCTCTGCAGTTTCGGTCCTTTCATTTTCTCACCTGTTGTATCTCATTGCTGTTCATTTTGGTGCTGAGCATGACATGGTGTCTATGATCCTGTTTTTATTTATGGATACCTGCTATTTTGCTTTCCACTTCTCCTCTCTCATGTTCTTTTAAACATCAGATCATAAATGTGTAGGGCTGTACTCCCTGTTCCAATTGCAGAGAGTGGTAATTATATCAAAATATGATAAAGCCATAAAACCCAACTGATTTCCTGTCTACCTTCACACCAAATCTAATTAAAATGTTACATGGGTAGACATGTCATTTCATGATGACATGACATTTTTGTGTATTTTACGCTAAAACATTTTAACATTAAATTTGTTTAGACAAAAGCATCTGTAAGTCAGAAAACAGCATGAGATTTACATCTGACTAGCAAAGATGTGTTAAAAAAAAGTAAATAAAAATCTTTATAAACCTTTTACTATTATCAAAATGCTTATAAACTGAAAACGCTACAGGTCAAAGCACCACCACCAGCACTATTGGCTAAGTAGAAGTGTTACCTGATCTCCCTCTGCATTGTTTGAAGAGAGATTGCTCAGAGGTGACAGGGCTTTGTGGGCCGTAATGACAGTCTGCTGCTATTGTTCGTGTGATGTGATACTTTCTGCCAAGTGTCTCATTACTAGGAGGAGACACAGTGTATTTCACTGGGTCAAAACACTTGGTTAAACTACTGCCGAACATCACCTTTTCCTTTGGAACAGATTTGGGCCGTTGCTGGTTTGGAACAGAAAAATAAAAAATAAGCACCAGTTACTTTTGTAACCTTTGTAAGACTTCTATTAGAACATTTGCATTTCTAAATAAACACATTTATAGGAAAATATGTTCTTCGCTATAGAAGGAAATGTTTTTTTTCTCTAGAATGGTTTGATCTGTTTTCATAACTCATGTAATTAATGTGCCTTTTCTGTTGTTCATTCTAGGTGGAGAGTCTCTAATGTGGTAATTTAAATCTTTAGAAGATATTTTAAACTGCTATTTCATTAACGATGCCTCATGGGGGAGGGGTGAAATAAGGATATCTGCTTTTAAAAGGTAGGAAAACATATGGATAAGTTGCTGATGTATTAAATTCTTAAGGGAGGGTGTACGTGGACATTTGCAAGCCACGTGCAAATTGACTCGGGTAAAACTGCTTCTCAGGAAGGATTTGTGCACAGACAGATTAGTAACAGGGCCTTACACTCTGCAACAAAAGGGGGTTTTTGTTCGCTTTGGGTTTTGTTTTTAATGTGGTCAGACTTCAGCTGCTGACAGAAAAGCTCTGGCTCAGTCCTCAAGTGCTTTCACGGTGAGGTTGGAGAGACCCAGGTAACGAGGTCATCTTCCATTTAATTCTAAAATAGGCTTGGATGTGATTCAGTGCCTGCCGGAGCTAAAGCAGGCTCCGCTCCTGTGTGCTGTGGTTTGTGGAGGACACTGATACATTCTCCATTAAGATAAAACTTCTCTTTGACACAGTAAAACTGAAACTGGCAGTCAGTTAATCAGACTATTTACTCAAAGGCTATGGAATATGTGCAAAAACACGTGCAAAACCAGCCTCAGAAATCTTTATTCATGTCAGTGATTTCCCTGGAGTCAGTAGACCTGCTAATAAAGCACCGACTCACTCGAGTAATGCAGGATTATGTTCAAATTCTGGAATTTGACTGCCTTCTTGTGTTTAATGATGTTTTTTTGTAGGAATGATGCATTTTGGAAAGTGAGGTCAGCTGGAACATTTGTTGTGGTCTTCATCTGTCTGCAGCCCTTGATCTTGCAATGTATCAGTCACTAAGGGGAGAAGTCATTACTCAACTGTAAAAATTAAATGGATGTAGTATTAGTGGGCAGTACCCTATGAATATTCTCAAATGTAGGGTGCTGATTGATGCTTGTTTCAAAACAGCAGGAAAAAATGACAATATTTGCTATTAAACATTTTTTAAAATTAGCGCAGTATCATTGGAAGTTTAGTTTTAAATATTATTTTTATTTGAAAAAGTAATTTTTCTCCTCCATAGAAAAGGTGTTTCAGTGTGTTTTTAGATTTTTATGTAAAGTAAACATTCTTCCAATGTTAGGATATCATTAAATTGGTAATGGATTATCCTATTTTTTGTTGATTTCCTTCGATATTATCCTTCTCAGTTTATACCAGATTCTCACCATTTTATGGTGTAGTAATATGACACTGTAAAATATATTTGTCCTTGCCAAATACCTCAAAAATAGAAATACACTGTATCTTTGTACGAATTTAACATTAGTTAACCCTAACAATCACTTCCAATTATTTTCCTGCTGGAGAGAAAGAGCATAAAAATGTAATTATTAAATATACTTATGTGAAAGGCACTCAGACACCGCAAAGGCTAATGACTACCAGAAAACAGCTTTCAAACAGAAAGACTCTTGCAAGAAAATTTACAGTGTTAAACTACAAATGTACGTTGACATATTTATTGAAGATAGACCCTTTCCTTGTGGATCTTCTAAGGTACATACGTGAGGAATGATCTACTTCCATGGCTCTTACAGAGAGGAAAACCAGACTGAAAATGAAAATATGGTCTGAAAAACAATACTATGATACCTTACCATTTACATGATCCAGTAAAGGTATTTCAACTACTCCACAGAATATTGCAATTCTTTAACTCTTTGTTAAAGAAAATATGTAAATATGAACAAGATCTTAGTGTAGTTTAAAACACAGCAATGAAGCATCTGTCAAATCTACACCTATTGATGTAATATGAACACAAGCAGAGAAATAAGCATCTCACAGTATCCCCGAGCAAAATCATCTGGGACAATTAGCAGGGTGCCGTATATGCTAATTATAGGTGTCCCAGTGTCCCAGTTAGTTGTTTCAACAACTATGGCATTGAAAAGGACAATAAGGCTGAAAAGAAACAGAAGAAAAAAAGAGAGAGAAAAGTTCTGTAAAACCTAAATTGAAGTAGTAGGTATTTATGTAATTTCAAGATAAATTAATGACATTTTTCCACTTACGTTTTTTTTTCCTGCTGCCATGTATACAAACATCACTCTTCTTTTAAAGGTTGGACTTGATCTTGGAGGTCTTTTCCAATCTTAATGGTTCTTTAGTGCAGTTATTCTGCCTTTCTGTGATGTGAAAAATTAGGGGATTTTTGTTTTAGTCTGGATGAGGTGTATATTTCAAGTCAGCCAGCTTTTATCTACATGATAACCAGAAAGATTTTGAAGATTCCTTATACATTTTCTAAAAATTACCATTTTACTCACCCTGTCATTACCTTTAGACACCAGACAAGTTTTTTTCCTAAAAGCTACCATTACCTGGCAGAATTTGAAATAGCAATGTCAGGATGGTGCCGGTGGTTTCTTGGAACTGGGTTTTAAAGGCTGAGGAAGGAACAAGCAGAAAGACAGGCAAAGTGAAGAATGTTTTAATCTGATTTTCTTCTTTGCAAGAGCCACAGTGGATTGCTCCTCATGCATCCCATGGGAGATGCACAGGGACGTTCATGGAATGAACATTGGCATGAGCAGGTGCAAAGCCCCAAGAGCCACCGTGAACCCATGGAAGGTGTTTTCTGTCCTTAGCAGTTTTAAATCTCTCCAGAGGAGCCAGGCTGTTGAATTTGTAAGTCAAACAGCAAACAATAAACAAATACCTTCCCTCACCTCCACCCCAGCCTGTCTTTTTTTTTTGTTTGTTTTTTTAAGCCCTGTATTAAAGCTGCAAAAAATAAAGTGGAAATAAGAGGTGAAATTTGTGTTTGAATGTAGGTGCATATTTTTGCGAATGACTCTGAGTAAAATGCATAGAGAAACCTGTGTGATTTTTAATTGAGGAAACACGGTGCTTCTCAACTGACCTTGCAGTTGTTGCAAAAGGAGCAAAGTGTATGTTTGCTTTAAATTTGAAAGTAATTTTCCATTTATACCCAGTGACAGAAGGCTGGATTTTGGATATGTCTAGCAAACGTCTATGGGGAGGGGAGATGGGGAACTTTGAACAGTGCTTATCTGGATATGATGGTAATCAGTGGGAAGTGTAAATTCAAATTTTTGTATTTTAAAAGAGCACTTTTTATCAGTTTAACACTGATGCCTTTACATGTTTCAGCAGGAATTTGGATCTTGAAAAATTTTAATGCAAATGCAGAATATTGAATATTGCTTGTTTCTCATAATACAAGTCACAATTCAGTGACAGTTACATCAGTTAAAATGCTTTAGATAAGGAATTGTGAGGATATAAAAAATACTTAATTTTGTCCAGTCTTATGTCTGTTTTGGAAGGATAAATATTGTAAACATAAAATATTTCAGCCAATATGAAAGACAGTAAAGTAATACTATAATTTGAAATCCTGCCATGAATTAATTCCCTGTTTAACAATTTATTAACTACTGTTGGAAAGACTAAAGACTGTGGCCTGCAAGTTTTACAAAAAGAAAAATTTGTTTGGAACCTTTGCTTGTTCCACCCTCCTTGAGTTGATCTGTACTTGCTGCTTGTACTTGTCAAATTAGGTGAAGGCCTGGATACCTGCAGTGGTCACAACAACACGTTGCCAACCAGCTTCTGGGTTGCTTGGATTTCATAATTTCTGCCCAGGAAACTCAATGGAAACCTGCACAGCTCTCCTGACCAGGTGACAAGGGAAAGCCTCTGCCTTCCTCTTTGTGTTAACTTTGACAGTCACTGAGCGTTTTCCTGACCCAAGAAAACCCTTTGCTGCTAGGTTAGTTGAGTCTGCTAAATGGGATGTCCAGGGCCAGCAGTGAAGAGTTATCACTGGGGAAATTTAACTGGTCAGGACGATTTTAAGGGGCCAGTTCTCTCCCTTTTCACAGTGATGAACTGAGAGTGTGGCTTACTGTTTCATGCAATTGCACCTATGTTATTAGGGACTGAGCACACAGCCTGATGGATGGAATTACAGCCCTGTGGTCTTGTCTCCTCTCCTTATCTTTGTGGCTTTGCTCTAATAGCAGAGCCTCATTCAGCACTCAAGCTTGTTCAAAAATTAAGTCTAGCTGATACAAAGAACTCATAAGCTGATATAAACAACTCATACTGGCTGTAAAAAGTGTTTTGATGATATAGCTTGTAGCAGTTTGATGAATAAAACAAATTGTTCTAGCCAAAGCATTTTCAGTCTGCATCTACACTTGGGATTTTGGTAACAAAAATAGCACAAAATGTCATTGGTAGGTGTTCTGCCAAAAGCTTCTAGCTTGTGTTTGTCCTTAAATCGTCTCTTTTTGCTGCATAATAGATTACATCTGTTGGAGATATCTTCTTCTAACTTCTGTTTCTTTTTTCCACTCAGAGCACTCACACCTAACTAGTGATTATCCTCAGCAAAGGCTTAGGAGCAAGGAGGAACAAGAGCCCGTGGAGGTGTGTGTTTCAATGCTGAACTTTATAAATGAATCTAAATGACACGGGGCCTCCTTCCACTGAGTTACTTAAGTACTTTGAAACAAAACACTCCCCTCCAAACCATATCAGTAGTCCACAGTACTTACAGGTGTAACAGGAGTTTCCACATTAACCCCTCAGTTGCCTACCAGCACAAATGTACTGCCAAGAGAAAATTAGGACAGGGAAGTGTTTAATGTTTTTCAGGTGGCAAAAGAAAAAAATCATGTGAGGCTTCTCAGACAGTCATATTTAACCTCTGATAGAAACGTTCATCAGTGTTTAAAGAGGGCTGATACATGTAATGTTGTTTTACTTTGCTTTATGGGCACTTAAAAACTATTTTGTGGCTGAAGTAATCCTTAGGAGTCACTGACAGAGGAGGTTCAGCACTTCAGCTCGCACTGGCTCCAGCCAGCCCTCAGTCTTAACTCTGAGGAAATGTGCAGTGGACAAGGAAGCCTTTAGTTGAAACAGCCCCCAAAGAAGGGAGCTTATTGAGGGAGCTTGTAAGGAAATAAGGACAAATAAGGGATCTGCAGAGAGATGCTATGCTACATAAAAGCAACTAAAGGAGTTTCAAAGAGATTTGAGAGTTTGATTACATGCTGATGATACTCCTGTTGCAAGGTGAGTGGAAGTCTAGCTCGATCTAATTAGCAAAAACTGGAACACAAGGACAGAACTGACAGTGCTGGGATGTTTTGGGAGGTGCTGTCATTTAGCAAATGTGGCCAACTCAAACCTCCAGTGAGAGAACAGTATAATAAGAGAGGTTAATGAGCCCGAAGTCACCCCTTCTTTTTAAATCTAAATTAAAATCTGTTTCTGAAAGCTGGTTAAAATTGTGCATATGTATCAATGGAGCACTGGATTAATAATTTTGCCATTTAAATTTACAACCATATTTGGATTGTTTTGGTTATCAAACTATAAGAAGGTGCATGGTGAAACATGAGAAAATTGCTAGAAATAGATCCTAAAAAACAGCTGGAAAAATTACGTTTAGACTCATCAGTGGATCACAGTTTGGGGTGATGTACCCCAATTTAAGTTTGTGGATGAAGTATGGGTTGAATGAGCAAATATTTAATGAGTCTTTTTTTTTTTGTTAAACCATTTTAGAGTTTGTATGGCTAAGTAATCAACAAGCATGTTTGTTTATCAACATTTACTGTCTCTATTTCTCTGTTAATAAAATGTGTAGGAATAATTCTGTAAGATGTTATTTTTAGGAGCTTGATTAACATTTCTAAATTTAGTATGCAATAGATGTGATGAGCAGCTCTTGAGAGCTATAATTTGCTACCACTGACACCCACCTATTTTTCCCCCAGCCCTAAATTATATGTGTCATTACTTACAATACTGATTATTGGTGGTGTTGTGGTAGTAACTCCAATGTTAGGTTTTAGTACTTCTGTACAATGTCTATCTTCTCCAATTAATTAATTAAAATTCTGACTTCACATCCTAACAATCTTTATTACAAGGATTGGTCCTAAATAAAGGTTAAAATGAAGCAGACACATGTTGAAATACTGGGACAAGTAGTGAGAAAAAATAGCAGAGTACGTGTAGTTGTACAAGTAAATAAAGAAATTCTTTGTTATTTCTGGCAAGAGGTGGAGAAGCATGTGATGTCCAGTTGTAGCTGTAGCCAAGGATTTATCTTGGGGCGAAACACTTTATAGGCAAACAGTAATTCCTTTTTTTGCCCCACATCAGCTGAACACTATTTAGGGTCAAGAATGCTGTTTGCAGAAGTTGACCAGTCCTACAAGCAAACCCTAATATTTAAGTGATGCATAATATTAGGGACATGTTGTTACTGAGGGTGTATCCTGTTATTTTGTGAAGAGTTGAGCAAGGCAAAATGCTGAACTGTAATACAGGATGCAAAATGGTCAATACATCTGCTCCATCCTGTTACCTCTACATGTAGTGGTGTGTCTGATGGGATTGGGCTAATGTGGCTAGGACTGCTCGTCAGGGAAGGATGTCAGACCAGATCTGGAAGGTTGGTGCTTCACAGTTATTTTCAGGGCCGGCTGGGGAAGTCTTTTCATCTTACAAGGCAAGAGCATTAATTTAAATGAATTTGGAGTCCACGTATCCATTCTCACCTTGTCATCTTCTAAGCTCCAGGTCTCGAGAATCAGGCCTTTAGCCTGGCACCAGTTTCCTCATCGTTAGGTACTTTATGTATCTGTGAATGAGTGTTATGGGAGTTGGCAGCTAACGAGGTGTGAAGAAGAGCTCAGCGTTTGGGGTGTGGTAATTGGGATGGCCAGCACTGGAGGACGATTGGGGGTTTTACAGGGGCTCCTCGGAGAGCCCCCGCAAAGCACGAGGTTGCCTTTCTCCAGGTAGTGACAGAGCAGGGCGGGCAGAGAGGAGAGTTCGCGGTAGGAGCATCTCAAGTGGTCCTCCCAGGGCTTCCCGTCAGCCGGCGCTGAGGAGGCTCCGCCGCTGAGCTGCTGCCAGGGGCACCGATGGCCACGCAGCTGCCTCGGCCGGTCGGCGCGGGAGGGCAGGAGAAGCGCCCGGCGTTCCCGCCCGCTCCGAGCGAGCCGCGGTGCCGGC
>VZTX01008311.1:271920-325059 GCA_013400915.1 Pardalotus punctatus | reverse complement strand
GGTCCCGGGGTGGCGCCCGGGCGCGGCCGCGGCTCCGCCTGCTCCGGGTCCTGCTCGGCTGCCGCCGCCGCGGTGGCTCCTGGCAGTCCCGGCGGGACGCGACCCGAGCCCCCGAGCCCCGAGGAGAGACCCGCGGGACCCGCGCTGGGGGGCAAGCCGGGGCGGCAAATGGTGCTGAGGGCCGGTATCACTAACAGCAACTGGAAAGGAAGTGGACGCTTTAAAATTTGGTCAGTTCCCAAGAACGAGCTGTGTAAAAACAGAGGGGTTTATTTGCTAGAGGCGTTACCGTAATGGTTGCGGCAGGGATTGTGCGGGGTTTGTTCTGGATTCATCGTGGTATCAATTGTAAAGGTGGCAGGTGCGTTTATATGTGTTTAACGCTGTAGGAAATAGTGATGAGTTTGTAAAAATTATTTTTATTTAAATTAAGCTTTCAATTGTCAGTGCAATGTGCTTACACGTACCTGAAGAGCTTTCATTTGAGGCTATACTTTGTTACTAACTGTTGCATCTGATTTAAAATGTCAGAAGCTGCGATTGTCTCCTTTTTTGTTAACTTAGTTTTTGGGACTCCAAATCTTGACTTTCTAGAAATTATGTGGCGCTCTGATGTTTTTGCATCTTCCTACTTGTGTATCACTTTGTTTATTTCAGTTATTTTAGTGTCTTTTAAGTTGTGGGAAAATATGTGACTGTGAGAGAGAGTTACATTAGGTAAAGCTGCAGTTGTTGATAACAATGCATGTTTCTGTGATTAATTTTTTTTCCTGCCTAGTATTACCTCCCATTACATCATTTGCAAGAAGTTTTAAGCTCTGATTGATGTCACACCAAGTAGGGAAGCTCGGATGAACTGCCAGGACTCACTTTCTGACATAATAATTCCAAAACAGTGTTAATTTGCTAGAGGTTTCTATAAACTTAAGTTTAAAATACACACAATAACTGTCTAATAAGAGTGGCAGCGAGCAGAGAGATTAATTAAGCACCTGGAAAATAGGTCAATACTGTATTACGAAGTGGCATGGTGAGATGGCAAATAAATAGAGCAAAGTGTTACCGTGGACTTACCGGGGGAAAACTGATCCTGATGGAGCGGCGGTGATGGCTTTATCTGCGCTGCCGCGGACCATTTATGGTAGCGTGCGGTGAGGGGGTGTTTGCAGCCCTGGAAAACAGGGCTTGGACTTTTCACTCCGTGCCCTTGTTCCTGGGGGCTTCTGCTGTAGTTGTTTGCCCAGGGTGTGGCATTGCTTGTGGTTGTAAATAATTTTTTCATAGATGTATTTGGCTGGATGTTCTAATTCTGATGGCGGTGGTGGTGTGTGGCTCTCCGGCCTTGGGGACAGTTTGTAATTGGACAGATCCCATGAGCTGGAATAAAGTTTCATTGAAAAATTGCTCGGGAAGCAGCCCCTGCCCTGGGGTCTCTGCAGCACTTGTGATGTTTTCTTTGTTTCAGGTTTTTTTGTGTTTGCATGTTTCCTCCCTCCTCTCTTTCAAACAACTACCTACAGAAAGAGGGAAATGAGACTGGCTCCTGCATAACGAGATAGCAGAGACAAAGACAGGGTGTGGGGAGGAAGAGTGAGCTTGCAACTCATCTTACAGAACTAACTGATAGAAATACTAGAATTTGCATGTGCTGCTTCTCTCGTTGTCTCCTCCAATGTGTAGCAGTTGCTTGAAAACAAATGTTGTTTTGGAGGCTATTTTTCCAAAAGCATCTGTTGGATTGATTGCATCTGTTAAAGGGGATGGGAGGCTGAGCAGCACTGCCAGAGGCAGGGGTTGGTTACCTCACCAGCTCCTGGGTGGAACAGAAATAACTGTGCTTAATTCTTGTGAAAAACCCAATCTAAATGTGTAGGAATGTCAGGCTGTGTTTTTTCAAGCTTGTGTATTTAGGTGTATATATACCCCTCTTTGTGCTATTTTAAGGGATTGCACACTTCCTGTTTTTGGAATAGTTTTCTTTTTACCACTATAGGTTCTCTTTCTTGTATTTTCTCTTTTGCCAGTTTGCTGATGGTGGCAACAAAGGCCCTTTTGACAAAGCAGTGCGTTTTGAAACGGGAATTTTGTAGTTGGCTTTCTTGTATGTGGCAGGGAGAAGAGCAGCATTGGTAACAGGAACAACACTGTCATTTGAGGCTGAACATGTATTTTGGAGAAATGTTAAATACAGAAGGAGAAACTGCTTTTAGTGCAGCTAAATTTTGCTGTTGCAGTGTGAGGTCTGTGAGGTGTTGCAGCATACAAGTGTTGTGCATATACAGAATAATTACCGTAGGCAGTGTTGCTTCCTGCACAGAACTTTGGGAAATAAAGCAGAGGACAGTTATGCCTTCTTATATTTGTTTATTAGATAAGCCTTGGCTTCTCTGAATATATATATTTATTTCATCTGATCTGCAGAAGCATTACAACTGAATTAAACTGCTCTGACTGACAAAATTACGAGCTGGGTAGAGCAGGCCTGATAATCACCCGGTGATCCTTGGTCAAGGGAAGAAGAAATGTGGAAGTAGGATGGTGGTGCTACCAACATTCCTCTGTCACAAGTTTGCTGTTGAATTTTGTGAAATAGTATCCACCTTTCAGACCTCAATAAAGGTTGTTTGTACCATTTTGTGTTTTCCGAGTTCCTAAGTGACTGAGATATTTCTTCAGATCCCTTCATTGACAATCAGAGGCAGAGTGGAAAATAAGGTATTGCTTTTAATAGATCTTGAAAGAAAAGCTCATTATTTTGGATAAGTATATGATAGGTCTTTAGGTATTTGAAATTGTATTTCAGAACCCTGGCTGGGCTAAGCACAACACCAAACATGAGGAAAAGAGCAAGAATGAGCACTGAGCATGTTAGATGGCTGCTGTGTGTGCAATGCGCCTGAAGCGACCATGTAAACTCTATTTAAAGCAACCTTAAATAACTAGTGCTATGATATGGGTTAGTAATGGGTTACCTTTTCTGACTTCTACAGGCAGTGAACACCCTCTGTTTAACCTGAAATAACCTATAATGAAGGATAAAGCCTAGAAAATCCTGTTACCTGGTCTTGGCTTCCCCCGCCTCCCTTTATAGACTGTTTTAATTTAGAGCCTCTGCCTTTTACAGAATTGCAGAGAAATTGTAGCTTCATTTTTCAGAGTCAGTTGTAAGTGACAAGTGAGCAGGGGAACAACATGTAATTGTGAAAGTGGATTTTAGTTGGTGACTTTATTTGATAATGTAGTATTTCCTGCAGGGTAGGTCTTCCTCCTCAATTCTTCAGTTGTTTTATTTTAATATAGCGAATGTTGAAAAAAATGGCAAGAGTTAGTGAGAATCTTGGCTTTAGATGCAGTTTGGGGATAATCTTTGTCAAATTTTATAGTATTTTTTTCATGTTATATCACTTTTTTTTTTGTATAGTGTCTTAATATTCCACTTCATTTTTGAGAGTGGGTAGCTTTCTGACAAAAGGGAGTTAATCTCTGGTATAGTAATTGTGCTTGGAAAAGGGAGAAGAGCCAAATAACTGAACTGTTTTTAAGCAAGTCAACTCAAGTAGTTTAGTTCTGTTTTTTTTCTTATGCTGTGACTTGGAGTCCATGTGTAATTTCAAAATACCTCTCCCTATATTATTTACTTTGCATATGTATTAGTTCCAGCATTATGTAAATCTTTTGTACAGTCTTTTTTATGTTATGTTTTCAGAAAAAGATTAGAAAATTATTCCTTTCTGTAAGTAAGGAATATAATCCTTTTCCCCCCTTTTCTCCAGTTTTCTTGTGCTCTGCAGTATTTGGGTACAACAGGAAAATGTTAAGTTCAAGTTCCAAAATAGAGCAATAAAGTAAGATGCAGTCAAACATCCAAAGACAAAACAGACATAAGAAATATTTTCCTATCTTTTAGTATGATCAAAGCTACAGCAACTCCCTATATTCAAAAAAGTAATTGGGTTCTTATGTACAGAGAACTCTTACTGCTCATTAGGAGGGGCACTCCCATCAAAAAAACTATCTTTAAAATCGGTAATCTTAAACTCATATGATGCTTTCCATTCTTGCTAAAACAATTTAACAGTTCTAGAAAACTTTTTAATGATTTTTAAAGCACATTACAAATTAAGTACAAATAATATTTTTAATGTAAAAAGTCAGTTATTGTCAAATGAAAATCTGCTTTTATTTATATGAACATCACTTGCTGAATACATATGGCACTGTAGTAACCACCCTTTTAGAATAAGTGCTGGAAAACTTAGGGACAAGAAAGCTCAGGTCCTGATAGCTGTGCAGAGTCCCATAAACATCCTTGTTCAAAGAGGAGGATGTAGCTGCTGGCTGGAGGTGCCCATGGCCACTTTTCCAGCCCTGTTGGAAACCATTCTCCATAATCCACTGGTGTGAGTGTGTCGTGCCCTCCTCTGTTCTGGAGGCTGTGCTGCTCCATGTTACCGTGCTCTGCTCTCCTGCAGCTCTTTGTGTGACAAGGACACTGAACTTCCAAAGAACTTCAATTGCTGGGTGAGGCAAGATTTTTATCATGAAGCTTGGCTTGGCTGTTCCCTGGCCTTGGGGCAAGCAGCCACCAATACCTGAGAAAATTTGCTTTGGGTTATTTTCAGAGTTTTGCTTTAGTTTTACTTGAGCCTTGGTTAGAAGGTGAGCTGTGAGATGGAAGTGGATCTCCTCGCCTAGTGCTGACCTCATCTTGCAGTGGTGAAGTGAGATGGCAAAAGTGGTCCCTGGGCAGGAAGAAGTGCCAGGAGAGCAACTTCAGCTGGGATTGCAATAAGTGCTGCAGCTGTGCTTTGTGTGGGGCTGGAGTGTCCTCATTGCAAAGATGTTTGCTGCTTTTATTAGCGTGACCAGATCCCTGCAGGCCTGCTCCCTGGGGTCTCTGGATGTCAGCTGACATCTGAACCTCTCCCTGTTCCTGCTGGAATAGACTGAAACAAGTGCCTGCCTGCAGGGAGGACCTAGTGCAGCCTCAAGGGCTGGATGAGGAAGCTCACCTATACAAAAATGCAGAAAGAAAACTACCTCAGTACTGCTAATCATTAGGAAGTTTCTTATAAACTTTTCTTGCTGGTGATCTAAGCTCCCTTTGGAAGACAAGAATAACCACTGGTATCAGGTATCCATAAAAGCTATCTATATATACAACATTACCTGAAGATTAATTTACTTTTGCTAAAGTAATTTACTTTTTCATATGCAGGTAGAATAAACATTTCTTGTCTTGTGTTTCCAGTCTCAGCATGTTTACTACTTTGTTTTGGTCATTTGTCAGCTTTAAAAAAAAAGCTATGTTAATTTTTACCAAATTCCACTAGTTTAAGGAAAATCTATTCATTTTTTCCCCTCTTTCCTATGGTGCAGGCTTTGTCTGTGTTGGCACAATTGGTGGAACTTACACAATTTCCAGGAGGGTTTTTAGTTGTTTCTTGTAAGATGCTTTTCTGCCTTTTTGACTGAAGCTGTTAATGTACATCATAGTCTTGTAAACATCTTCCTTCCTGTGTTTTCCTAGAAACTTTGGTCATCTGCTACTTCTTCTTACCCCTTTCCTTTCAATTTTTTTTTTTTTTTTTTTTTTTTTTTTTTTTGCTATTGGACATGGTTGCTTGTCTACAGTCTGTGTGCCAGTTAAGATGTTTTTTGACAGCTTCTTTTTGAAGGTTTATAGGGATTGTGTAGGGGTAGAAGAGGTCCTCAGATAATCTTTATATTTCAGCGTTTGAATCAGCTAAATATGGGAATTTTGGTGTTTGAGACCTTGTGAAGCCCTTCAGAAGGAACTGGCTTTATTTGTAAGAGGAGAAAAAAGGTCTTTATCTCTTCTTTCCTTATCTTTTAATATCAACTTATTTTGTGATTCATGAAATTAGTTGGTATTCAGCCTAATAGGAGTGGATTGCTTTCATGAGATTCTAAAGGGTGATTTTAATAACTTTTTCCTAATGGCTTTTATAGGGATGCTGTGGCCTGGCTTCTTCCTTTGTGTCAGCTGTGAGCACTGCAAGAGGATATCTCAGTAAATATTTTGGGAGCTCTTTGAGACTAAATCTGTTTTTAAAACTCTGTTGCAGAGATGTCTAAACATTCTATTGAAGATTAAAATGAGTGCTGTTAAAAGTTTATTTATGCTACAAGTGGAAAGATTATTAAACATGGAAGGGAATACAACTGTGAAAAAATGTATGCACATTTATCAGTATTATTATGGCCCCCAGCTAGTGGGTCATATGCTGCATGTAATTTTGCCTTTCTTTTTGCATGCTTTCTGTGTAGTTAAATCAATAAGTTTCTTTGTATAGGGAAGACAGAGAAATTTCTTGCCTTGGTGGCTTTGGGAAACCTTATAATATGGGTTATTGCAGTTATTGATTCATTTGGAGGCAGAAGGCTGATCCTTCTGTGAGAGTCTGCATTTCTAATGCTGATATTTACCTGTAGGAAACATTGCTTCTTCCACATCCTTAGAAAGCTGAAAGAAATGGTAAACATCTATTTTCCCTCTTTTTTTTTCTTTACTGTTCTACATATGCCATGTCCAATTTATACAGCTGCTTTTGGTAAGCAACCAATGGTATTTTCATGATGGTGTTGCTTACAAGGAAAGAAAAATACTTGTTATATAAAAGCAGAATATTCAAACCACTTTTAAATAAGGATTTTTTATTATGGGAAAAATATTGAGACTTCACAGAGGGTTTTTTCTGTCTGTATGTGTATAAAGATACCTTTCAAACATGTGCTTACTGTGTATGTGTGTGTTTACCTCAGTCTGTATATGTTTGAAAATTGTTACTGGATGTAGCTGGGGCAACTGATCTGAAAACTGCAGCAGAAAAAGATCAATCAAGATAAGTGTGCTGGATTAGATGGCTTTATTATTTTACGGTTAAGTCAGTTTTAAAATAAATAAACGCTTAAGTTCTTATTTACTCTGACACTTTTGTTGCAGAAGAAGCTGAATATGCCCTAGGTGTGCTGTCTTGACAACTCAGTAACCATGTGATAATGGCATTCCTGTTGGTCCTCTTGGAAGAGAGACTGATTTTTCCATGTATTTGGGGAAACTTTTAATTCAAATATTACTTACTCCCAGGTGGGTCTCAACATGTAGGAAACAGTTTTATTTATCTCCTGGGTACAGTAGAGCCTGATTTGCAAATTTTTGCATCATTTGTCAGACTCGATGAGCTTGACAGGTTATTTGTGTTGTGCGCTGTGGCAAACTTAATGTGCAGGTCCTGTGGGGAGAACAGGAATGTTATGGTGTTGTATTGGTGGGGTTGGTTTGTGTTTTTTGTTTGGTTTGTTTGTTTGTTTGTTTTTGATGTGGTTTTTTTCGTCCAGGTGAAAATCTTTTATAGCGAGAGGCAGAAAGAGATAATTTTGGATGAATTTCCTCCACTTTGAGTAGTTTAGAGGACTTTGTGTAAGTAGGACCCTTTTGTGTGCATGCAGATGTGCTGGCATGCCAGACATTCTCTGAAGGTGAAGTGGCAACAAAGATAACAGCCATCTAGATGTATATTCTTACAGGAGCTGCATTTGATATTGTCTAGGGTGATTCTATAATGAAACTTCTAGACAAATTGCTTAGCTAGGTTGGTCCATTTCTAGTTCTAACAAAAGCCCAGCATTCTGAAAAATGCAAAATTAGGCAATTGCATAGAAATAAAATGACTGGAAGTAAGAAAGGATTGAGAAGGTGGGGTTGTTTTTTTTTTTTTGTTTGTTTTTTTTAAACACAGTGGCATTTGAACATGTAGTGTACCAACAGGCAGTTTGAGCTAATCCCCTCTATCAAATTTTATATCTGCTTTAGGGAAGGCGGCAAAATATTTTGGAAATACAGCAATGGAAAAAGTGTGGCTGTGGCTGTATGTCCTGCCTCTCTGCTTGCCTCGGTCCCTCTTGCTGCATTCAGGAGTGACAGACAGTGGCAGTAGTTTGAACAGAGCCTTCAGCACTCCTGTCGTGCAGAAGGTGTGGGCTCTCCTAAACCCCACTGTTAGGGACTTTTATTTGAGTGTGCCTGCTGTTTTCGGGTTCAGAAAGAATTAGTCTTCTAAAAGAAGAGATTAGGCTGGCGAAGCCCTGGCTGGTTCAAATGTGCTGTTTATGTTGATGGTGGCACATTCTGATTTGGAGGGTATGTTCTCACTGGGGGCTGGTGGCCAATGCTGCTCTGCTTGTGCTCGCTTTCCAATTGCACAGCAGCAGCTTGACCAGAAGAAAAAGAAATGCTTGAAGTATTGTTTAATTTATCTTTTTAGTTGTGATTGCTGTCGTATTGGTATCACAAGATTTAGCTTTTGATATTCATGGAAAATATGAATAAAGCAATTGTATTCTTGAGTAGTGCTACTGGTGCTATGGCAGCGTTGAGTCATAGCAGTTCACTCTGATATTTTATGTAAAATATGTTTGTGCTCAGTGTATGGCATCAGTTCTCTTTCCAAGTATTTAGACAATGGGGCAATTGAGACTGGTTTGTATCACACTTAAATGAAGCCGTATTTTGACTTTCTGATACCAAGGCATCATTGGTGGTGTCTGACTAAAAACACCTCCACTGTTGCACAGACCTAAGTCTGCCCTGTAACTTTTTTTCAGGTGCTTAGTAACTAAGTTCTACAACTGCAGCATTGGATCATTGTATCATTTGCTTCCCACTGAGACTCTCTCTAGCTTGGAGCCAACCTTTGGCCTTTCAGTCTCGACCTGTGCCACTGACCTGTGCAGGACTGAGGTTTCATGTCGGGCAAAGGCTGCATTGGCTCAGCTGAATTCTCCTGGTGTATGATGGGCCAAAATCCCTGAGCTTGAAATATGCGTTTTAATCAAGGATGGTAATGATTTCTTTTGTCATTAAACTGCATCTCTGCTTGCTACCCCAGAAGTGGGTGTTGGCTTCTTTGGTGAGGTACCATCAGCTGCCTCTGCAGCTCCCAGTTCTCTGTGGCGGAGTGTGTGTGTGCCTGTGCAGTTTGTGTCCAGAATTGCCCCTGTGGTTATGCGAGGAAACGATTTATATGGCATAAGTTACCTGAAACATCTTGGTGCTTTCTCCTTTGCTCTGCTCTCTCCCTTCTGTGGGTCACAGACCAGCTCACAGAGCTGGTTTTGAGGTGGCCAGAGGGTGGGACTCCCTGAGCTTGTATTTCTGGACACTTTGCACTCTCTGTGGATATGTTTTCCTTTATAAATTGCATGAAACCTCAATTGCCAGTGCTTTGTTATTAATTGTACAGCTGCAGTAAGGGAATTCCTCAGGGTGAACAGGTCATGGGGTAGAAAGTACTTGCATCAGTACAGCTTGTTCAGCTACATATCCAACATAAACAATAACACAGAGGTGCTGCTACTACTGGTAATAAACTTTCAGCTGTGGGGAGATAGAAGGCAACTAATTCAGATTTGTATTTGCTAAATAACTTGAGAAGTTGGGTGGCACCTAATATAAAAAGAACAATTGTTTTACCTGGGAAAAATGACAGTTAGTATCCTTCCAGTGTTTCCAAAGTGATGCATAACATAAACAAAACATTTCATAAGTGCCACTGCTCAAATTGTGCATTTGCTGGAAGCTACTGAGCTTTTAGAAAGCCTCCCTCGATGCCCAGCTGTGCTGAGAGCTGGGGATGAGAGTGTTGGAACTGATTCTTGCCCATGGTGGGCTGAAAGAAGTTGGAAAACAAGTTTTCTTGGGTTACAATTTAACTCTGTTATTAGCTGGCTGGGCTTTGCCTGCCGGGGATTTACTACACCAGGAGCAAGGTGGTGATTGCCCTGCTTGGGGCAGGCAGAAGGAGCCGTGTGTTTGGCAGAGGAATTAAGGGAGCAGCGTGGCAATTTCTCCTGAGCTCCCCTGCAGTGGCTTTATTAACCAGTTACTCTGCCACGCACCCCCCTCGCTCAGTCATGTGGAAATGTCACTGTAGAGTTAATTATTAATGGTGCTAAGGCCTGGAACAGCCTGTGCTTCTCGGGGTTGTCACAGTCTGCCAAATCGGTCATATTCCTTAATTTGCCTGGAACTGCCTGAGAAGGCTGGAGACATAATTTTGAGAAGAGCATTGTTATAGTTGGGTGAACATTAGCAAGATGTTAACCAGAGGTGCCTCATTTTGCTGAGGCACATCTGCGTAGTTTGCGGCTCAGTTTCTGTAGGGAAAAGCTTGGCTGGGTGGGACAAACTGAAGTGCCTCCTATTCACTGACCTTACTTTGTGAAAATGTATTTATTAATTTATTTAAAGGACTAAACAATGAATTTACTTATTTGAAATATGTTTGCTTCATTATTTTGTTCATGCTTTCTTCAGAAGCACAGAATTCACAGTCTTAACTCTGCTCAGAAGTCACATGTTTTGTACAGTTTAACGTTTAATAAGCCGAGTTTTCCCAGTTCTCTCTGCTTCAAACCAAGAAGACTCACTATTTCAAAGGAAGCCTAGCTAGAGGTAATAAGTTGGCAGGTGTCTCAGGATGGCCTTTCTTTTGCACATTCCCTGCAGTATTCACTAGCAGTAAGGTGGGATGCAGCAACCTCCACATCAGCCAAGGCAAGCTGGAGAACTCCAGAGCCAAATTCAACCTGTGTGTCCCGCTGCCCAGGAGCAGTCACTGCGCTGGAGGGAAGTTGTTACGCTTTCCTTGCACTTGGGGGTGGAGAAGGGGGCTTGAAAATGTGTGTAGGGGAAATGGACAACTCCTGAGACTGAAACTGAAAGTCAAGTGTGGGGTTACTCAAGTAGCCCGAGGCTGCCTGTGGTGCTGTCACCTGGGGACTGCGCTCTTCAGTCCATCTGCTGATGGCTTTGTTTACTCCACTTTGGTTTGCATCCTGGAGGGGTCTTGTAGTGTGCACATTTGGTTTATATTTGAAATTAAATGTAACTGGAAGATGTGCACCAGCTGCTTATGAGTGTTCAGGCTCAAGCAGCCTCCCTGAAATGAGCACAGAAGATTTTTCTTTCCTCTAGCACTGACTGCTTTGCTCTACACCTCCCTCTCTTACTCTGCTGCTGGACTTGCTAATGTAGGTGTAGTCTGACCAGCTTCAGTTTGTAGGAGGAAGCAGGAATAGTCTCATTAAGAAGTAAGCAGAAAGATGTATAAACTCAGTGAAATGTTTTGTGACAGGAGAAAAGAAAGATCCACTTTCTGCTAGGTGAAAATGTGCTGTTGTATTATTTTCTTTTGCTGGGAGACAGGGTTTAAAAAAAAAATGGGGAAACAAAAAATGTGCAACACAATAGCTCTTTATTCTTTCAGGTGTAGCTATCCATAGGATTGTATTGTAATCCAAATCCTTCAAAATAGTTTTAAAAAAAAGGCTTCTGAACCCCACAAACAAATCAACCTAGTCAGAAAAACAGCCAAAAAACCAAACCACCCTGAACCACAAAAAACCCCACAACCCCAAACCAACAAAAAACTCCTTAGAACACAGCAGTGCTGTTATAGTAGAGGGTGTTGTGGTATTTTCCCTTTCTCTTCAAGGTTTGTTGTACAGCTCTGCTGTCTGTGGGGCTTTGTTTTCATCTGGGTGGGGGGAAATAAATTCTGTTTATAAACTTAGCTTCTCAAAGCAAAGGCCTCCAGCAGCTGGTTGTATTGGAAAGTTCCATGCTGTTCTGATGGATTTCATTGCATATATGTTGGGTGGATTGTGCTTCTGTCTGAGATGCTGTCTGAGCACTATGAGTGTGTGGCAGAGGTTTTTAAGCAGTCTCAGGTGTAGGATACTGCAGGGTTTTATGTGCCTGTTTCACAGGATCACCTTGTTCACTGGTTATGTGAAGATACTGTAGCTTCCCCAAATGAGGTTGGCATCTAGAAGTGCCCGTTAAGAAAAAGACAAGCAAAATGATGGGAGTAATGAAGAAGTGTTTAGGGGAAGGTAAGAAATTAGATGATTGTACAGATCCATAGATCCGTTTTTATTTGTCTGCAGTAAAATTTTATTAGTTCAGTCTGTCATGATTGTATCAAAGGTTGCTCTTCCCGGGTATGTTATCTCTTCTGTTTAGTGCTCAATTTCAATTTTCTTTTTTTTTTTTTTTTTTTTTTGAGTTGCTAAAAATGTTCTGGTAATAATTCAGTAAACACTTCTTATCAGAGAACAAAGCTGTTACTGTGGTCTTACTGTGGTCAGAGTTCAGGGTCATGGAGTTAGGCCTGTAAGAAACGCACTAACCCCAAAAGATGATAGTAGAGTTTGTCATATCCAACTGAAATTAATGTTAAAGAGAAAGCTGGGAGTGTGTTCCTCCAGACCTTCTGGACTGATTTGAACAGCATGAGCTGTGGAAAACTTCCATGTTTTTGAATGCCAGTGGTCCCCACAGGCTTAGGTGAACATTTGAGTGGGTTTCTGGTGCCCCTGAGGCTTTGTGGTATGGCTGTACCTCTGGGTCTGCCCAGCATTTAGATTTTTCTGTGAGTCAGGAAAGTGATTTTGGGCATCTGAAACCTCCTGCCAGCAAGCTGGGATAGCACACTAGTGTGTCCTTGAGAAAAGGGACAGTTTCTTTATTTATGAAGTGTAAATGTTTTTTGAGTTTGAATATTTTGCTTGCTTCATGCACATGTCTGTCTGTCAAAAAGTAAGGGGATTCTGATGAAAAAGCAAGCAGAGTATTTTTTAGCAGGAACCTTAAAAAGATTTTAAGAGGAAAAAATCCCAAACATTATTTTGATATTTTAGTGTCTGACAAATGTGGTATTTGAGTCATCCCAGAACTGGGGGAATGGTAGGTTGCTGGCAGAAAGTTTGGCTTGGCCTGAGCTGTGCAGGTGCCACTGGAAGCTCCAGGGAGGCTTGGATGTACATGTGCTCTGGAGCAGTCAGTGAGGGTTGATTTTAGGATATCTAAACATGATCAGGATAAGTGATTTATTTAAATATAATTATAGAAGAGAGGGTAGGTCTCATAGCCAATAATAATGCTTATGCACCTCGTAATGGGGTCTGTTATTTAGGAGACAAGTAAAGAACTTGGGGATTTTTTGGCTGTGTTTCAAGGTCAATAGTTAGTGTTTAATCCTTAATGTGGAGCAGGAGACCAGTGGCAGTCCCATCATGTTTGGTGGCAGGAGAGCCCAGCTGCTGCCTGTTTCCTGGCTGTTTCCAGCTTCCTACATCATCTGGCTCTGGGAAAACAGCTTTGGGAGGGAGAGGGCTTTGAAGTTTTCTTCTACAGCTGGGACAAAACCCATTAGAGGATTCTAAACTGAGGTGTTGGTATGATTATTTTAATTGCTCTTAAGATATCTAAATGCTAATTTGCATAAATCAAATCACAGCTCCAGAATAATTATGCTGTTCTTTTGGTTAGTTTTCATTTGATCAGAGTCATTGCAATGTCTAGCTCAAGTTTTATGTGACTCATCTGCAATTTAAATACCTATTACCAGAATTTTCATGTGCTTGGTATGATTAAGTGATTTAATTAAGGTATTATTTGTATTGAATTTGTCTCTGGAAGCTGATCAGACTGGTATAAGCCATAACTTCCTTGAAACGCTATAGTTGCACTGGGGTCCATTCAGAGCCTTTTTCTTAGTGTTAATTTAACGTTAATGACTGACAGACAATTTTAAGGCTGGTGTTTGACAGGACTGGAAGGGGACCCAGGGTCACTGCAGAGAGGACACCTGGAAGGTAAACTCGGTGTCTTTACCCCCCTGACTCTGTCACTGATACACAAATTTCTGCAACAGGGTGGAATAGAACTTGGGGAAAGCACCTGCCTTTCATGAATGGATTAAGTTACTGTACATCATGATTTACTGGAAAGTTGTCGTTGTTTATGTGTACATACCCATGCCCCCTAAGTTATTTTGGGCCCCATCACATGGCTTGATCACTTTCATT
Organism: Pardalotus punctatus; assembly: GCA_013400915.1. Classification (NCBI taxonomy): domain Eukaryota; kingdom Metazoa; phylum Chordata; class Aves; order Passeriformes; family Pardalotidae; genus Pardalotus; species Pardalotus punctatus. The sequence goes on along the minus strand of VZTX01008311.1, from coordinate 311,163 downwards.
TTCATCCCAGTGAAATTCTTTGAGCTTTGGCCGTTGTGACATTTGTCTGTTCTGGGAAGTCGGATGGTGCTTACAATGAGTAGGTTGGGTACCTTGTATAACAGGTAGCATTGACTCATAATTAACAACTTCTGAGTTATTTTATGTCATCATTGCTAAATATTTGAATTGGTTTTTCAGTTGTGTTACTGAATGCCGTGCTACTCTTGTATGTAAAAATGGTGGGAGGTTTTAAATGAAAGCTGAGTTTAATAGCACTGAGACGGGTCCCCCGCTTGAAAAATGACATGTAGTGGCCTGCTGCAGATTATGCTAGTGCAACCAGCTAAAGAACTGAACTGCAGTAACCTGCAGCTGCCAAAGTCCTTGTGTGTGCCCTGGTAAAGCATGAGGCCCTTGTTCTGGTCACAAGAAACTAAACATGAAACAGCTTTAGACTAACTCATTTGGAGAACATAATTGCATTCCGATTTTTCTTTTAGAAGTAGCAGCTGCTGAAAAGCTTCAAATTGTGCACATTTTCACTTGTTTTTTCTTTTTATCCTCCCTCTGTAGGTATGGCCTCACAAGTCTTGGTCTATCCACCATATGTTTATCAAACCCAGTCAAGTGCCTTTTGTAGTGTGAAGAAACTCAAACTAGAACCAAGCAGTTGTGTGTACCACGAAAGAACCTACCCGCAAATCTATGTGAATGGTAAAAACTTTGGAATTTCTCCCCACAGAGTTAGTACTTTCTTTCAGACTAAAAACCCATTTGATAGACCTCGAGGACAGAACTTTTGGTTGCAGTCAAATGCTGTTGCTTTAAAAAATACTGCAGGTGCTACAAAAGTGTTGGCAGCGTGGGCGCAGCAACCTCAGCTCGAGGCCCCTCGGGCTGGGACGCAGGGAAGCCGGTCGGATATCCTGGAAGGAGCCCAGCGATGTGGATTGAAGCGTAAGAGCGAGGAGCTGGATAACCAGAACAGCACGATGCAGATTGTTGATGAACTGTCCATCCTGCCTGCAATGCTGCAAACCAGCGTGGGCAACCCGGTGACCGTGGTGACAACGGCTGCGGCTTCCAAGCAGAGTGGAACCAGCGGGGATGGAGATTACCAGTTAGTGCAGCACGAGGTGTTGTGCTCTGTGAAAAACACCTACGAGGTTCTTGATTTCCTGGGACGAGGGACCTTTGGACAAGTAGTCAAGTGCTGGAAAAGGGGGACGAATGAGATTGTGGCAATCAAAATCTTGAAGAATCATCCTTCGTATGCACGCCAAGGGCAAATAGAAGTGAGCATTTTAGCAAGACTAAGCACTGAAAATGCTGATGAATTCAACTTTGTGAGAGCCTATGAATGCTTTCAGCATCGTAACCATACTTGTCTGGTTTTTGAGATGTTGGAACAGAATTTGTACGACTTCCTGAAACAAAACAAATTCAGCCCTCTGCAACTGAAAGTAATAAGGCCTATTCTGCAACAGGTGGCCACTGCACTGAAAAAACTAAAAAGTCTGGGTTTAATCCATGCTGACCTCAAACCAGAGAACATTATGTTGGTGGATCCCGTTCGGCAGCCTTACCGGGTCAAAGTCATAGACTTTGGGTCTGCCAGCCATGTATCAAAGACTATTTGTTCAACTTATTTACAATCTCGGTATTACAGGTAGGTATCTTTTGCTTTGGTTTATTATCTGTTAATGGAACAAGGTTTTAGCATTTCTTAAAGTTAATGGCTTAAATAATTACTCCTCCAGGTAACTAGTAAGAATAATTTGGAAGAGATAAAACCATCTAAGAATGTAGACCATGTGAAGATTGTGTTTGGTTGCCATTTTGAACATGAATACTTGATTTGAATGTTTTTGCAGGGTTGTTTTTTTCCTGGAAGTATGTTTTGTGTTGCTCTCTGAAGTCATCACTTACTGTTATTTTTAGACTTCTGAGACTGTTCAAAAGGAAAAGAGAAAAAAATTATCTTTCACTTGGTTGTTTAGGATGTCTTTCCAGCCTTCCTGACATGATGGCTTTTTTGTCTGTAAGCAGCTGGACAGTGTACTAGAAGTGCCATGTTTCTATATCCTGTTGCCAAAGATTATGTAAATGCCTCTGTTTTTCCCCAGTACTTGTAAATATTTTCCTTAGTTCTTAGAAACTCCATTCTGACTGAGTGCCTTCAGCAGCTGTGGACTTCAGGGAACTTCTGGAGTTAGGGAGTGATAGGATGCTTAAGTGTTTAGGGTGATACCAGAAGGACATTTAAAGTGATTTTGATATATGGTTGCATTCTACTTTTGCCTGAAAATGGATGTGTGTTTTTGATAGTTTTGTTTGGTTGGTGTTTTAAAGTTTTCTTTGAGTAGTTACCCAATCTGCCTGACATTTAAAAATTATCAGTATTTAGTCCTTTTGTTTTCCTTGTAAGCTGAACTTGTCTTGATTGAAGACCTTTTTCAGTTCTGCTTTGCATCATTGGCAGTAGTATGTGCTGTGTATTGCCTGTCTGCCAATCCAGTGAAAAGCTAGTAAACTAGGACAATGAGTACTTTGAAGAAAATTTTAAATATTTTACAGCTATTCATGCTGGAAATGAAAACTTATGCGGTGCAATTCTAGGCTTGATGAAATTGGTGATTGGAGCTCATGCCAGAGGAATCTATTTTTTGACTGTAGCTTGTAAATAAGAATGCTTCATGTACAGTGCTCACATAAAATATTCTAATTCATCACCTGCATTCTCTATTACTTAATTGCAAACTGCAGCAGAGGGTTTAAAAACTACACGAAGTTCATCAACAGAAAACTAAATTGGGAAACGATATGGATTGATGCATGCCCACATTATACAAAAACGTGCATGAGAGGGAATAAGGAACAAAGTAACTTGGGAGTTCATTTTGGTGTAAAAGCTGTACAACATGTAGGATACTGAGCTTTTGGACCTCTCAGGACAAATGAGGCCAGGCTTGCAAAGATGGCAGGAATTCTGAGAGGCACTAGGCAAGTGCAAAGGTCTTACCTTCAGCTGCTCTGTACAAATGCATAATCTGGCAGATACTCAAGATGCGTGGTCTGAGAACGCCCGATCTATTTTGGCTTTTTTATTTATTGAAGCAATTAGAGATTATTGTGAGCTATTGCCATTTTCCCTTCTCCCTCCCCAAGAACTGACAAAGGGGAGGCTGTGGACAGCCAGGCTGGGTGGTCCTGTTGTAGTACTTCAGCCTCAACTAATTACTTTCAATTTTTTTTTTTCTTTTTTCAAATGGCTAAATAGTGTTGTGCTTATTTAGTTGCCTACATAAAAATGTAGTAGCTGTAGTTCTGTTTCACTTGGCACCTCTCTGTAGAATCTTGAGATCCTTGTGGGGTTGAGCAGGTCCATACTGACAGATCAATGTGCAGCTCCTTGGCACCCCGTGTGCATTTTGGATGTTTATATTGCACTCAAGTGTGAGTGTGGGATTCCCTGGGGATGTTTATTCAAAAATATCATCCCCCAAGAATAAGATATTTGTGGGTGCATATACATGTCTTGCCTCAGTGATGTTGACTGATATTCAAATGGCCTCATATGGCATGTGTACCTAAAATTTCCTAGGTGGTGTAAGTTGTGCTGAAGTCCTTTGTAAATATTCAGGCTTCAGTAGAAGATCATTTGCTTTGTCTTGTATCATTTTATAATCCTTCAATAAAGTATCATTTAAGTCAGTAATTTTTGAAAATAAAAAGAACATACAAAAAGAAAAAAGGTTAGGGTTACTTGATTTTTAAAAAAATATACAAACATAAAATATTGGTTGAGATAAAAAGCCCCTATACTTCAAAATTATTTTCAACAGAAGTTTTACTTCTGGAAAGTAAATCATGGATGCATAGCTCTCTCCCAGTTGTGTGATTCAAACTTACTTTGTGTAGCCTGGCAGTTTCTCAAAATTTCTTTTTTGTTCCTTTGCAAGCACCTGACTAGTGTAAAGAATATCAGAAAAGAGGGATTTGATTCAACAGGTTTCAAAATAGATGGTGCTGGGGAAATTTGAAAAGTCTTATAGAACAAGGAGAAGGGCCTTCAGAGAATATATTCTATTGAGATGGAATTTTTTTAGAGAGATTGTGCTTTCTGTCAATCAAATAAGGAGCAGTTATATATAAAATATAACTGTACTTAAATGTTTTTTGTATTAGAAGAGGCCGGCAGGGATAGTGCAGGTTTGACCTGTTTGACTATGCCATGTTGAAACAAGTTTTATAAAACTGAATAAAGAGAAAAGGTTGTTTGTTGTTGTTGTTATTCTTTTTTTCTTTTTTGTTTTCTGATCTGATCACTTTTTTTTTTTTATCTTGGGACTGTAGTGAGCTAATGATCATGAGAATAGAGAATGCCCAAAGTCCAGTGTTACGGTATTTATTTTGAATTCTAGTGTCAGTATTTTGCATCTGTAAGGGGAAGTGAGTAATGAATTGGAAAAATGAGTAATAGGAGAATTAGGACTTAAGGAGGGGAACATAATGTAGCCAGGTGATTGGATAATGGGCTGCCTAACCTTAGCCTATAACAGGAGAGGTGACATAATGATGACTATTGGAGATATTACAATACTTTTGTATGAGGAGAGGTCCTAAACAAGGGAGACTAACTGAATTTTAAAAGGGTGTAGGCAAGCAGAAAAATGGATACCAGCTGGATGCAGTGATAATGACTCGATGTTTTCCTGTTTCTGTTTCAGCTGTGTCAAGCAAAGAGAAAATAAGAAAATGGTTAAAATAAATATGAAAAATAGATTTTGACGTTTTGTTACCTTTTGGAAACTCCTGTTTGTTATATTGCTGGAAGTTGTTGGGTATGGGTGTGAATAAATACTAACTAAAATACACTGTCTGAAGTCACAGATCATTTTTTATTTGTTTTAAAGATGAGATGTTATTCTCAATGCTCTTTCCCTGAAAGGCAGTGTCTGTGCTTACATGGTCTTTTTATGCTGGTCTGGATTTTAATAGCTGTGGACTAGAGAGATCTGGTATTTGAAGCCTTTTTTTGCTTCTGGCCTCACATGTTAAGACTGCTGACCTTTAATGAGTGATCTAAGGAGGTGAATAACTAAGCAGTGTGTACATTTTCAAAAGAAAATGCCCTTACATACAGTGTAGGTGATCAAGCTTTTGTCATTTATGGAAATGGTATGAGAAGTGTGTTGCTGTCCTTTGGGTCAGCTGTGCCCCAAATCATGAAAAGGGGAGTGTTGCATCCCAAATGGAAAAATTCTTTCCCCCTCATCACACAGTGCAGGCTGTGGAGGAGGAGAATCAAAACATCTGTTTCTAAGTCTGGTCTCTTGTGCTCATCTGGCGAGGCAGAAAGTTTTCCCAGGGCATGGTGTTTCCCTCTGGAAGTCATTTTCCTTTGTTTTGCCTCTTTCCTGAGGTGCGATGCATTTAGGAAAGCACGTATGAGAAGAGTGGCTTCAAAATGGATGTCTGCAATGAGCAGTGGCCTCCAAGAGGAGTTGAGTAATCTGAAATGGTCAAGGTAGTCCTGCCCATCTGCTTCAGGGAGCCAAGTTACCTTCCTTTCTGTTGCCATGGCAAGCAGTGGCCTTCTCAGTGTATTGCATTCGGAGGTAACTCTTTAGGGAGTTACTGCTTAATTTTTTTTCCCAGGGAATCACCTTCATATTGATTTAATTTGAGTTGTCTTCCTAAGGGGATTTTGAAAATGAGTCTTCAGTAAACCTTACCAAACCCATCATTCATAAAATCCCTCTAATATTGTGGATTTGACAGTAGCCATTGCAGGCGTAGGAGTGAGCTCGCTACTTCATTGCAGGCTCTTGCTGCACAGCCCCCAAAGGGAGTTGAACAGTGGCTCATCATCAGCCTCCATGGTTATTTCCCCTCCTGTCTCCAAAGAAAACATCATCATCTTTGTGCTGTGTCAGACTGTATTGCTGGTAGAATGCAGCTGGAAACTTGACTGAAAATGTGTTTCGAGGATAAGCACTTGGTTTCCTAACCAAAGGATGCTCCTTTTGGCATCCAGGGGTCTGCAGGCAAACTGCTGTTTAGAATAGGCAAATTCACTGGGGAAATGAAACGAGTGGGGAGCAATATAATTGATCTCCATATTAAACTGGGCACCAGCTGGACCTGAAGTTGCCTCGTGGGAAACTTCAGTGATGTGGCAGAATGGAAGGTGTCTGGTTAGTAAGAGATACTTGTAGCTCAGAAATGTTTTTCTATTCCACTGATGACAGCAGTAAAATAGGATCCTAGGTATTCAGCAGTGCACTCATAAGGAAAAGCAAATGATGTGAGTAGATGCACTCAGAGCAGTGAACTCATTCCAGAACCGGACAGTGATATTCTCCCTCCAGCCTTCCCACTAAGGAGAGTTACTAATCAACAGAGTTGTTCCAGACAAAATGCCAAATGTCAATAGTGTTGCAACGGAGCTCAGAGAGATGGAAGGATTGCTGTTGGATGTATTCCTGGTGGATGAGAGCAGGCTCTTCCCTCTCTCCTCTCCCCTCCTCTCCCATGAAGATCAGAGAGGACAGAGGAAAAATTATTATAATTTTGTTCTGTGGCCGTGATGCTGTTTTCACTTGTCCAGTCAGTTATGCTGAAGCTCAGAGTGGTTTGGTCTGATATGGGCTCTTCTGTTTTAAAGGGTTTTGGAAAAAGAATGAAATAGTTGAGCTGTGTGGTTTAATTACAGCCCCTGAGCCCTCCAGTGAGGGCTCTGTGCGTGCTCTGAGGCTGATGCACCAGGACAGCTTTTTATTTATGACTTTTTCAGCTTTGTGCTAAGTTTCAGAATAAACCACCAACAGCTTATGCTGGCTTTTTCTCCCTCAAATTTATGCAATTTACTTGATTTCTTGTTCTCCCTCTTTCTTATATGCATTCCTTCAAAATTAGAAAAAATATTCTCACGGCCATAAATTCCCAGAGAGCCTTGTTTTCTCCCTGGCCTTTGTAACTTGGTTAGACATAGTCCTTGTCACTCCAGGGACTCCCAAAAAGACAGGCTGACAGTGACTCCCTGGAGTGGTTTTTGGAAATTGAATGTTTTCTCTCAGTAGGTTGGGATTGTTAGCAAGGTTGTTATGACTCAGTAACAACCCTTGCATCCGAGTAACTTGATGATTATCTTCCCCTGATATTAATTAGATCAACATACAGTTCCTGTATGTGTAAAATAGCAGTTGAAAACCTGTATACAAATAAATTCTTCTCTTAATCCAGATTTTCTTTATAGCAGTGATCAAGGAGAGAAGCTGTGCAGAACTGACATCTCAGGAAGCAACTGCCTCTTCAAGTTCACCCGTTGCTGTCACATGCTTGAAGTTTCTAAATGAGCTTTATCTAGAGTGGGATGTCTTTGGGGTTTTTTCTCCTTTCATACTGAGCAAGAATTTTAGGCATTATTTATTAAATTTTGGGGGTGATATGTTTAAATGAGAAGCAAATCTCTGTTAATAAATTGATTTTTCTGTCAGTTCGGGAAGCGCGGTACGAGAGCAAGCTAAAAATGCCTCTGTAAACAACTTGCACTTCAACATGCTAGCAGATGTTATTCTATCACTTTGAACTGTGCATCACTGAAGTGTATTGGGATATCTTAAAATAGTCAGGGGTGGTGGCCAGAGGCCATAAACTTCTATAGATGGTGAGGCTGTTTCGCTGTTGCAGTGAAATAAGCCAGAAGTACATGCTGCTGAGGTCGTTGGCTGGCTCAAGGTCAGCCTGTTCAAAGTCAGCTGCTCTGCTGTGAGCGTGGTTACTGTCAGTGGTATATGTAAGAGTCCTGATAATGTAAGGAATTGCTATTACAAGTGAATTGGGACACTTAGCAATGTTTTTTCCCTCTGTTAAAGTTGCTGAGCTGCCGGCTGCTCGTTTATTTCCTTATCTGAGCAAACGGAACTTAGTGTCAAGATAAGCTTTTGTGGCTTGTGTCTGTGAACAAATTGTTTTATTGATTTGGCAAGACTTTGTTTGGACTTTTTGCATACTGTTCATTAATTGTTTTATTGAATTCCCATTTTAAACTTCTAGCTCACGATTAATAGAACCTAACAAAAACCATTGTGAGTATTATCGAGGAGTGGCAATCTTAGCTCATCATAGCTTCATGTTTATGTAGCTATTTGATAACAAATGTATTTTCAATTCTCTCATGTTCTAGTCAACATAATGCGGACTCTAATACCGTATTATTCTCTGTTCATAACAGTAGAAAATAAGAGTAGATTTTTGGTAACAGTGTGGGGTTTTGGGTTTATTCGGGATTTTTAAAAAAATTCTGTAGAAAAGAGTAGCGGGGTCACTGTAATTTTGCAACTTTTTTTTCTATCCTTCAAAGGTCCAGAGGAAAATCGTGGGGATGGGAGTGGATGAAATGTCATACTGCCTTCATGTTGGCTTTTTCCTGAGCTAGAGATTTTCTGAGTAACATAAGCTGGGATAACACATGAAGCATTTGATGGTACCATGTACCTACTGGAGATCTAGTAATGTCAGCCCAGATTTCAAGTTAATCATGATGGCTGGAGCAACAGTGTAATTCAGAGTTCAGACAGGGTTTCGCTTAGTCTTTAGATTGCTTCAGTTTGAACAGAAGGGAAATTTTTTCATGATTTTGAAGGCAAAAGGGCTCTTGGGTCTTGTTAGATTGCTTTTTATTTTTTTTTTCTTTCCTCTGAGGTTGAACGATAGACCTGTTTGTCATGGTTAAAGTTTTGGGAAGCAGCTATTATTTTTCATACATTAAAATAGATCTACTGAAATGTGATCCTTTTTTTTTTTTCCACTGCACTGATATTTATGTCACGAATACCTGTTCATCGTAGATCTGTGTGTACGTGAGTGTGGCTATATCAGGTATCTCAGTTGCAGAAAATATCAGCGGTAGCTGCGGTGCTGTATTTGTAAATATTGTGACAAATTGCTCCCACTGGGCCTCTTTTGAAAATATGGTTTTTCTGGTGTGAGAGCAGGTAGCTCTAGATCTGAAAACATGATTGGAAGTGAAGCCTCTGTCCCAGCCCGTCTCTTCTGCCTGCCATCCTGGGCTTCAGGGGAGAGGTGTTTTGAGGGTGCAGGCTCCTCCTGCATCCATGGCATCCAGCAGGAGTGAAGAGCATGGAGCAGACATGCAGGAAGTCTGTTGACTGGAAAATCAAGCAGGTCGAGCAAGTGCAGATCGATAACGTGAGCATGTTTAGGATACTTAACACTAGTGTGGATTCAGACCAAAACCAGCAAAACTAGGGAATGAAAAAAAAAAAAAACATTGATAAGAAAAGAAACCTCTTGTCAATTCAGGCACTGACTGAAAAGTGATAGAGGTGTCTGGCATAAAAATAAGTATTTGAGATGTAATTAAGTAAAAGAAAGGCTTATTTGAAAATAAGTTGCCTGAAATGTCCAGACTGTTAAATTTTATACTGCATATTTGAAGGTCCTTGGTCCTACAGTGCTAGCTAATGTTTTCAAGGTTTGTGGGTTTTTTTTTTTTGTTTGGACTGTTAATAAAGCGGCTTCTAAGAAGTGAAATGGGATTAGGGGGCTGGGAGAAGCAAGCCAAAAGCATTTCACAGATAAGATTTTCAAGCAGTTACATTTTGAGACTATGATGTTACCTTAAGAACATTTCCCCCTTTTTAAATACCAAGGATATTTCTGTTGTCCCTGGACAGTGCAGCAATCTCTCACAAATATTATCTCTTTATGTGTTTACCTTTATTCAGAATTACACTGATGAATTTTCATCAGCATTTTGAATGCCTTCTGGACGTTTTTGAGAATGATAGGGTCTCATCCTTACAGCGACTCTTTCAATGCTAAGTATTAAAAATATTTAAAACCACCAATTAGTTCATGGTGAAATCTTTTAAGAGTACACTTTATTGTTTCAAGTGTAGTGTTCAAAACTTTTCTAATGTTGAAGATTCAAAATGCATGTGAATTTAAAATGTATTTTAATTGCCCAAAATGGATTGTAGGAATTGAATTGAAACAGTTTTAATTGTTATTTTTGTTACTTCAATAAAAGTTGATTCCCTCATTAACTTGAACACATGCATTTCATGATTTCTTTGAGAACCTGCAGGCAGCACATCACTTGTGTACAAGGCTTTTAAAAAAATATAACACTATAGGAAGCTTTTAAGCTGTATGTTACTGTTGTTTTATCAAGTGAAAAACTGTTAGGGTGTGCTGTAGGTCATAAATCAGTAATAGCACTTGATACTTGCAAAAAGATATGATGACAAAAGCCATGTTCACACTAATAGTACTGGATGTTGTTCTTGGTGCCTTTTTTTTGAACACCAATAATGTTTAAATTTTTGAGCTCTTAATATTCTCTCTCTTTCACTACTCGCCATCCAGTCAAGGTTTAGTTGGTATTTTTTTAATATATAAATTGTGCTGTATGTCTACACTTTTTTTAGTGTTTTTAGTGTCTTGAAGTATTCTTCAGCATGTCCACATACTTGTCCCTCCCTCAGTGTAAGGATGGTTTCTCAGCTGCATTTAAACATCTTCTGCATCTTCTGTGTGGCCAAGATTCTGAGTTCACTAAGGTGGCTGTAGTCCGTGGGCTTTGGTCTTATGGTATATCTGGACACTATTGCCATAGGTTTTTGCCTCCTGTAGAGAACTACCTGGTGAATTAATTCTGTGTTGGCTTCTCCCAGTGGGTCACAGCAGGGCTGGAGAGACCTCCAGCTGCTCCTCTGTTTGTGGCAGTAGCGTCAGAGCTTGCAGGATGCTGTCTGTGCACCGAGTACTTGCTGTTCCTGTGGTACAATTGTTGAAGTTGGAAGAACCTCCAAGATCAATGATGGCCAACCTTTTGAGTGAACACCACCCTGCCAGCTAAACCACATCATGAAGTGCCATGTCTACACCTCCTTTGAGCACTTCCAGGGATGAGCACACCACAACTTCCCCAGGCAGCCTGCTGGTGCTCTTTCATTCTTTCAGTGAAGAAATTTTTCCTGTATCCAACCCAAACCTTCCTTGGTGTAACTTGAAGCACTCTTTTGTCCTGTTGCTGGTAATGTGGAAGAAGGTAGCTTCCTTTTAGGTAGTTGCAGATGGTGACAGAGTCTCCCCTGAGCCTTTTCTCCAGGTGAAACATTCCCAGCTCTCTCAGCTGCTCCTCATAGGATTTATGTTCCAGACCCTTCACCAGCTTTGTTGCCTTTCTCTAGACACACTCCATTGTTGTGCTGGCTCAGCATTGTGTGGAGATGCAGCTGGTTTTGGACACTTTACCTCTCTGGAAGAGTAGCTAGAAGGGGAACAGAGGGCCTCAGCATTTTTGGTAACAAGCTGGAAAGTAAAAACAGGAGGATATAATTTGTAGATTATATGGTAGGGCTTCTGCCTGCTTTGGTTTTCATATAGCCATGAATTATTTCAACAATTTCCAGTAAGAAAGTATTCTTAAATTGAAAGCTTTCCTGTACACACAGAGTAGCTGGGAAAGCAGTGTATTTGATGTCTGTCCCACTATACTGTGTAACTTCTGTAGAGAGAGGCACTACAAGAAGTGGAGTGCTTAACTGATTCTCAGGTTTATTTCTGCTGGTTTTTTACTGGTCTCTTGGCCCTACCAGCAGATGAACTCTGAGTCTTCTCTCACTGAGTTGACAGTGACTTGTTTTTTCATGACCAGCACCACTTACGTCCCTAGCATTGTCTTGCTTTATGTAATTTTCCTATTTAATATAGTGTTTGATATAGACAGCAGTTATTTAGCTGCTACCAAAGCTTACTACAAAAAAAAAAGTTAGGAAACTGACTGATATTTAGCAAGGGAAAAGCCCTGCAACCCTGCAGGGTATTGCATAGCAGGATAATTAGGAATTAGTGTGTGTCATTAGTGCCCCAGTACTCCACCCTGCCCGTGGAATGACTGTCCCACAGGGATGGTTGTGCTGTTTGGGATACTCAATTTGTAGCCATGTAGTTGCCTTCCTGAAAGAACAATTTCAGGATTGCCTAAGCCAAATTACCACTAATTTTGTTCCACTTAATCTCTGGTTCTTCTCTGGTTATGATTATTAAGCGTCTGCATATATGAAGCACCTTTTTTTCTGTTTATGTCTGTCTGTAGCATCATTATTAGCCTGTGCACAAATATCATCAAATGACTCCCCACTGATGCTGTTCTAACATAGGGGTATTGGATATAAAATTGAAAGAAAGCCCCCAAACTTAGTCTAATATTTAATGTACTAAATTGGATGGAGGTCATGCCCATATGTGGTTTCCTGTTCTGCAGCTATTTTTTAACACTTCAGCATTTTCATTCTGTGTGTCCAGAGGACTGAGCTTATGTGAGACTACTGACTCTCTCTTGAAGGCTTGTATGAAATAATGCCAGTGAAATACCCATTCAAGCACTTTGCTAACCAATGTATATAGGTCATATTTCCCCAAGATACAGAATCTGGATCAATGTAACCATTTCAAAGACGATGGTGTTACATGAATGTGGAATGCCTTTACTGACACCATGAAAATTCTAATAGAAATTAATCACTTTATAATTAGTGCTGTTCTCTCTCCAGACACAGGAGACCTGCAATTTCCTGGTTTTTGCACAGCCCTTGTTTTGGGTTTCTATGTGTTTCTTGTGATGGGTGTCAGGCTGATGCTCAGGGGAGCCAGAGACTGTGTGACAAAATGTGTACCTCTTGGAAAGCTGGTGTGTTAGTTTGTAGTTGTTTAAATACGGTGAAAAGCTGCTCTGATGGGGCTGTGGTTGTGTTTTATTTTTACATCACAGCACCGTGTATTGCACACATGCGTGCTCTCGGTCCTTGTTGGTCATGAGTTGCTCGTGTGTTTTCAGTTCATATGAAATTGGATGCATGTCGTTTCTCCTTGCTGTTGTGCTTTGATTTTAGCTTTGCTTTTTAAGTTTAGAAAGATATTTTCAAACATTTTTCCCTTTTCATTTTTTTGTGGCTGGTGCCTTAAGAGAGAGCTCTTCCCTTTGTGAGACAAACCTAGCGTTTTGTCAAGCGATTTATATGCTTTGAGGTAAAAGGCAGTAACAGGATAGTGTGTTTCAGCAAATCAAAAAGTACAAGTATTCTGTGGTTTAATGGCAGTCATCAGAGTGGATTAATTCTGAAGTTTTTAAGTTACAGTGACAGCTTAATTTTTCTTCTGCATGAGACAGTGTCAATGTAGTTCCTTTTAAAGACTCTTGGAATGTTTTCTTTGAGTTTTTCATTAGAGAATGGTTACAGATAAAGCTCTGAAATTTCTCTGTGTATGTCCCACCTCTAAGTTGCTCAGTGGTTGAGCTGTCAGGACAAGTGAAAGCACCTGTTTTGGAAATGGACTGTGATCGGTTGTTGGAGGGGACATTTGGTGGCCTGCACTTGCACTTCTGAAATGGGTAGTGCAAGAAACTCCTGCAATAAGAAATCTGATGTTTGCTGGGTGGCTGTAATCTAGCAGGGATTTTTGGAAAAACTTCAGAGCTGACCTCTGAGCTTTTTTGTCTGACTGGTTAATGTGCATAAAGTGTGCCTTTGTCCCAGTACCACTGAACCGTCAAGTACTTCTGCCCAAATCTGACAGGAGACGAAAATCCTCGAGGTGCCTATGCCAGAGGTACAAACAGCAGCTGCAGAGCAGAGAGAAGATTCAAATTAGTGACTCCTGCAGGATGAAAAGGAAGAAGCTGGTAGTTACCCTTGCTGTTTTGCAGTAGCTATTTGGCAAGTCAGTGTGTGCATAGCTCTGGACTAACTCAATAATATCTGTGTTGCCTTTGTATGCTGTAGGAAACAAAACAGATCTAGGGTTGTTCATTGTTGTCTGGGGAGAGTAGTAGTGCAAATCTGAAAAAAACCAGCAACAGCGAAGTATAATGAGGTCCAGTGGTTGTTGATAAGTTTGTTTACATTTGTGTGGCATGACAGCAGATTCTCTTCTTCAGCAGAATGCGGCACAAAGACTTGCGGAGTAACGTGCGAAAAGCTTCCTGACTTCTGAAGTGGAAATAGTTTCCTGATGTTGACTAAGAGCCTGGGTTCTTAGTTCTTTCTCCAGCTCGTTGCTCAATGCTTGATTCTCATGGCTGATGCTGCCACTGCAAGAGGAACAAAAAACTCTGCAGACCGGGCAGGGAACTTTATTTAAAAAACAAACAAAACAGCCATACCCCGCCCAAACGCAAACAAAAAGCCCTCCACCCAGCAACCAAACCAACTGAACAAAAAGCCACAAACCCCCAAAAGCAAAAGACATCCCCACCCAAAAATCTATTGAGGAATGGGAAGAGAGTGCATATTCAGAATCATGTGAAGATAACTGTAGCTGTATACACCTGTACTTACAGGATTGCCTTCTCAAAGCAGGGTATTGCTGTATTTAATTTTTCTTCTGTTAAGTGCTTTGGTTGGGTTTTTAACCATCCCTTGAAGAAACAAATATTTATAATGTCTTGTTTGCTTTAACTAATATATAGTATCTTGTGCCAAACTTCTGTAAGTCTGAGCCTGTGAGTAAATATCTGAAAAATTAAAATTAGCTCAGATTGTTCTAAAATACTCTTCAGTGCTTGACATCTGAAATACTGTAATGTGAGATTCTACACATATTTCTGCTAAGCACTGCCTTTTAACTGCAGCAGCTTGAGCAAGAAGGAAAACTACTTATGCCTGTAAACTAACTTCAGTAGGAGTCATATTTACCTTATTGGTATAGCATAATCAGTTCTGTGGTTGGGGAATTCTTCCATCACTTGCAAATGTGAGTCTACCAGGAGCAGTGTTCAGTCCTATTCTGCCTCCTGGTAAACACACGGGTCAGCATCTCCCACCTCAGCCCGTGGGGTACGGAATGCACCTGGAGAGCTTGGAACATCTCCTGCTGCACTGCAGGTCTGCAGCGCGGGAGTCGCTGGCTAATCTGGGTAATTATTTTGAGTATTTAAGTATCTGCAGTTAAGCAGCCAGGCTTTGCTGCCTTAATAACATCTTACGCAATGGGACCCTTCCCACGCTCCTGGCCCCGCTCAAGACGATGTGGCGCGCCGGAATTTTAGTGTGCGAGAGAGGTGGGAGTGCAAAGGGAGTCATTGGAAAGGGACTATGTGCAGTTAAGAATATTTTCTTTTGCAAGTCTAAATAATACCTTTTTTCCCCCTTAAATCTCTTTGCAAAAATTATTCCCTTTTTTTTTTTTTTTTAAAAACATTGAATGAACTTTTACATGTTACTAGAGAACTGGTAGCTGAAAGGGATTAATACCCTGAGTATTAATTTATGATGTGGTTTAACACAGTCTTTTTTTATTCTTCGTCAAACTTAGCTTTTAATTTAAACTGGATATTAAAGAAAATATTTTAATTTTTATACTTTTCATTTATAATCAAATTAAGTTTCCAATTTGTTTTTAGTTTTTCATTGGCCATAGCCTTTTTTTCATTATTGCACTCAGGTGTGGCTTGTCTAAGAAAAATGTGAACAATTTGTCATGCTTTGAAACCTGATTTGTGTAATTTGTATAACTGACAACTGCATGCTTAGGGGTAATGTTTTTGATGCATTTTAAAATAATAAAAATCACTACTCAACACACATTTCTATGAGCAACAAATAGACCTAGATGTAATTACAATGTAATTTCCTTTGTGGAGGGGCATTCTTCCTTTGCTCAATCTCATTGTTTTTCCTGGATCAAACATCACCCATTCAGTAAAAGACAGGATGAGGCAAAGGGCTGCCTCTAATAACTTTGTGAAGAATTCAAACCCAGCTCTGAATGATCAAAGAATGCAGTCAGTGTCCAGTCTCTTCTAGTGACTGACAGCAAAAGCAAAGGCAAACAGCAAAGAAGGTACATTTATTGTGTGGTTCCTTTCCCCTAGCTGCTGGCAGGCTGAGCTCGTCAGCTCCTCTAGGTTGGACCTTTTGTGTCTGGTAGCACATTAAAGGTAGTTTTTGTTGCTTCTTTTCTTTTTAAAAATGTTTTATTAATGACACACTACACTTCTGGCCTGGCAAAATTGTGCGGCAAAGCTCCTCAGCCCAGTTCTGTTTTATGAAATAGATTCTGTGTTTGTTGTGTGAAAAGCTCCTGATGAGGAGCTGCTGTGTGGTGCACCAGACAATTTTATTGCATGAGTGACCAACGCTTTGAAATGCGATCACTGGCTGCCGATGTTGCTGAGCCAGACAAGAGCCCAGGAAAATAGGGTAAATTGTGTTGGAAGGATGGTCTCATGAAATTTTCCGAGCAGCCCTGTGTCAGTACAGTAGGGCAGTACTTTCTGCCAGCACAGAATGAGGAAACTGTAACTTGCTTTCCGAGTTCTTTGTGCAGCCTGCACATTGGCCTGGCCTGTCCCTAACAAACACATTTTCTTTGGATTGTGTTCCTTGTGTACTTTAAGCTTTTTGGTTATTCCCCTTTGGCCCTTCATAGGGGTGTTTTGGGGCCCTCCATTAGGAAGGTCTGTGCTCTGTCTCCGACCCAGCATTATCAACATCAGGAAACTGTTGTTGGGGGACGAGGAAGGAAGTTAGACTGCAAGATTCCCCAGTTTGGAGCCAGTTAGGTTTTTGTATTGTTTTTGTTCATGTTACTAAGCGTAAGTTTAAAATAAATTCCCTTTATGTGAAGTACAGTAATAACAAATGATGACTCTACTTACAGGGTGTTGGTTTTTTTGGTTTTTTTTTCAGTTTCTGTCTGATTTTAGTTAAATGCTACAAATGGAAATGAGATTTAAAAAATGAGGGTTCTGCTTGTGTTAACATGGTTCTTGATGATTCCATGAAAGCATAAATGTCAGAAATTCCTCCTCCTTGTTTACCCCTGTGTTATCCCACAGAAACATGAGGGTGAGGGCTCTGCAAAGGTGAGTGGCATTGCTTCTGATGAGAAAAATGTAAACATTTTCATGAGAAGTATTTGCTAAGAATGCAGAGCTGGATTTGCTTTCCCTAGAAAACATCTGAGAGTTGAGTTATAGGCAATAGTCAATTTTCACAGCATCAAAATGAAATTGTCTTTAAACTAAAAATAAACAAAAAAAAAATCACCAACATTGAAAATCAGATGTTAGGTTCTTGGTTGGCTGCAAATGTATTTAGCCTTCCAACCTGTGACTGATGTATGGTCTAATTTCATTAGAACAGGTAATCCTGTGTCATGCATCTCTTGAATGTTCTTTGCAGCAGTTTTTTTTAGAGCACTTTGGGAACAAATTCATGATGAGCTTGGTGTAATAGTTGCACACAGGATAAAGAAAATAGCTTATAGGTTTGTTCTGGAAATGATGACTTGACAGTAGCCTCTGGCAGTGGAATTTAGCTATCAATAGTGTGTTAATCCAGTTAAGTAGAGAGCCTTTCATAGGGAAATAAGAGTCA
Source organism: Pardalotus punctatus (assembly GCA_013400915.1). Taxonomy (NCBI): domain Eukaryota; kingdom Metazoa; phylum Chordata; class Aves; order Passeriformes; family Pardalotidae; genus Pardalotus; species Pardalotus punctatus. Next base: position 293,764 of record VZTX01008311.1, on the reverse strand, counting down.
TGTGTTCTAGCTAAATAATTACCTTTAAAGTAATCATGCAACTTGTAAACATTGCCTTGATATTTTTGTGATTTCTTTTTTTGACACAGTTGTGACACAGCACTAACTTCTTACTGAAGCAGTGGCACATGCAGTGGCTTTGGATGGTATTTGTTTCAGAACATTCTTATCTAAAGCTGTGTTGATACATGTAAGCACTGACTTCATCATCTAGTTTTTGCCTGTTCCTGTTTACTGTTTAGAAAATACCAAACGTATGACAATTGTAATTAAGCTTGTGTTTATACACCATTTTTAAATCATAGCAGGCTCGCATTGAGACACACTGATGGTTTGGAGAAGTTTATGAAGGCAATCCTCTGTTTTACTTGGTTAGTAGGTGCCCCCCCTGGACACAGTTCAGCTCCCATCCTCTTCCCCCTCTGGAGGTTGGATGATAAAATCCCCCAGAAGGAAGAAGAGCCAGTTAAATGCTTGATGACTTACTTCAGTTAACTCCTGCTGGAACTTCAGTCTCTCAGTTCATAGATTTTTAACACACTTTTTTTCCCATGCTGAACAGCAAAACAAAAAAAACCTATGATTTCACTTGTCTCTCATTTCAGTGGGTATACTGGCACCAGTGGGGAATAAGAAATACAACACAGTGAGGTATGTGCTTATTCTGTAGAATGAAGCCTGTTCTTGGTGGTCCTCTTGCATTTCATAGAGCTGGTAAGAGTGTGCCTTGTTAAGATTGCCATATCATTGTTCATTGAAAGGTACTGCTGTGGAATCCTTCACTCTTCCAGATGTGAGATATTTGAGCACAATTTTGTTTTGGATGTTTGAGGCTGATTGTAGGCTCGCTTTTTACTTTTTCTGCTGATTAATGTATTGTCATGCAACGCTGAACACCCCCTCTGCCTGACCTTGGAAGATAAAGTCTGATGGTGCTTGTTTGGTTGATTGGTTGGTGTTCCTGATAGTTTACCATGCTGCTTTGAGGTTGGAAAAACAATGGAATCTAGTGAGTGGCAACCTGTCATCTGCCACAGTTCATATGAACTTAAAATTAAATCAGGGATATGCATTTGAGTCTCTTTTTGTCATGTTTTATATAATAAAAATGATTTAGAAACAGGTCTGCCATCTTTGAGAAACCTTCACAGCTACAGTTCTATAAAACGTGTAAACATCTTTACATCAGGTTTAACTGCTGCAGCTCCATAAATATGGTGCATAGTTACAGTTATAACTTGCAGAAATGATCACTTGTTATTCTATGGAGCTGTAACCACATTTGGGAAAGCACTTAGTAATCATAATGCACTTTATTCCTACATGAGGCTTAATAAGCCTTAAAGCGAGCACTGTAGTAATACATTGGCCATCCTTGGAGGACATGAAGCGGTAGCAGAATGTAATGTTCTCTGTTTTGTAACTGGCCCATCTTGCCTTTTGTTTCCAGGGACGCTTGTTTGAGGTCGCTAAGGTAAAAGCTTGTTTCCTTGGTACTGCACCAAAGCAGCTTTCTGTCTTTAGGTACTTACAGTACCCTTCCAAGGCTTGTAAAGTCAGTGACATACTTTTTGTAGACTTCAGTGATTTTGATCTTCAGATGAAAATTTATTTAAAAAATTCATCTTTGGGGATTTTTTTGGATGTCTGCTGGATTTGATGTCTTTCTCGGTTGGTTATTTTTAGTTATTTATGTTTATAAAACATCTGTAATCTTAAACCATAGTACAAGCTGATTTGTCTAAGGCCATTTCCAATGTCAGAGACAGAAAATAATAACAGTAAGGAGTTTGTCTAGTTCTGAAATAACTAATGAAAATACTTGTATTTATCATTGTGCTGTAATGGACTCTTCCTCATAAGGTTATGTTACCAGGCTCTTAAGTCTCTTCTATTTTGATTTTGATGTAGATCTGATACTGTTCTTGTTTTCAGCTATTTATTCTCAAGAGGCTATTTCTGTATAAGACTTCAAGTATTCCAGCATCTCGGCAATTGTCTGATAATGGATAATTTTGCTGCTCCTTTCCCAGCATCATCATTAACGTATATGTTGTTTACAGAGCCTTGTCAAGGCTGGTTGACAGCAGCCATTCCTGGGTAATTGTAAACAAATTTGTAAGTCTGTCTTGGCAGTGGGATTACTGCCAAGGATTTATTTGGTATATTGGCCTGTAATTTATCCTACCCTATTTGTGGATAATACAATTTCTTATTCTTCTATAGCAATACTCTTTACTGCTGTCATTCTTAAAATCACCATTACCGCAAGGAAGATGTTCAGGAAAACTGGTTATGGGGAAAATCATGTTACACAAAAATCCCACTGAGCTGATGATAGTCTGATTTCACCTATAAACTTTGTTCGGTGTCAGAGACCCAAAAGAACTCTAGGAACTTCATGGATATAGAAGCCAACCCCAAAGATTTCCCCCACCACGTGAAGTGTGTGTGTAGGAGCTGCTCAGACTGCAGGCAGCAAAGTTTAGGGCATTGCTGAAATGGAGCTGGAGTTGGCTGCTTTTGGGGAGGTGTTTTTTTCTTTCAATAAGACTTTTTTCTTTTCCCCTCTCAATGGTAGCGTATGCAGGTTACACTTGACTTCTTCCTAAAAGTGAAAAGCACAGTGTAAAACTGCCAGAAAACTTAATGAACTTGACTCAAAAGGAAATATGAAGTCTGTTAGCAAAGACACAGCAAGGCCACTGCTGGGAGCCTTACTAAAAAGCGATGACATAATGCAGGGCTGGCCTTTGAAAGTTTGTCCTATCAATTTGTGGTGTGACAACGTAACCTAAAAATAGTCCTTGGGACTAAGAAAAAGCAGCGCTCTGATTTTTATTTTTTTTCCCATGGAAAATTCATATATGCTGGAAGCAGAACAGTGTGGAATTCTCCACATTTCCAAGGAAATCAGGCGCCTTTTTAATAGAGATTTGTCAGCTGGACTTTAGTTCTTATCCTTTCAAGGAAGAGGAGTTCCTGGTAAATACTCCCACTGTGCAGACTCTTATAATACCCTAACCTTTAGGGCAGTGTTCAGGGTTTGGCCATCACGTGCAAAATAGTCCAACTTCACAATGATTTTATTTTTGGAATTTTTTTTGATGCTCTGAGTAGATTTTTAGTTGGCATTGTTTTGGTTTTGTATTTTGGTACAAATAGTTTGAAAGTTGAACCTGGAATACCTTCCTGGCCTAGTATGGTACTTAAATGGATTATGGTCTTTATGTGATGTATATTTCAATTCTCAGTTCAGGACATATTTGAGATTGCTTCATAATCTTTATTGGTATTATATTAATGCATGTTTAATAGTTAAAATTAAATGACAGTTATGTTCTTGAAATAACTATTGCTATTATTTTTGAAAGTCCAGGAAATATTTATTGACCCTCACATTTTTCCAGCAGAGCCTTGTGGGGCCTGGTGAAATTCTGTATAATTCTTTCTGTGCTCTCTGAGAAGAGCAGGCAGTGAAGATAACTTATCCTTCCTTTTCCTCTTGCAGACAAAAGTTCTTCAGCTCCAGCTCAGGGCACTGTGCAATCTGTGCTTCAGCCCAGTTTGAGCAGTCGCTCTTCTGTAAATGAGGGGAAAGTTCCTGGTCTATTTGATCCTTGTTGCTGCTGTTATTATTGTCAACAAGTGTGCCTTTTCCTAACATGAGTGACTGTCTATATTGGGAACAGAATGAAGTTTTTAGCCTAACTAATGAGCTACTTACAATTATTAGTGTCCTGGACCAGACTCAAAGGGTTCACTCAGATGAAAGGCTCCCATTATTATCCACTTATTATCTAGATCTCATTTTTATCTTTTTTTTTTTTTTTTTTTTAACTGCACTACCTGTTTTTATCTTTTATTTGCTCGCAGCAAAATTTTAACATGCAGCGTGATTAAAAAGAATTCCCAATATAATCTGGTTACCCTGATTTCTTCCTCTAGTGTGGTGGTAGAGGGTCTGGGTTTTAGTATATCAGGCAGGAACTGCTTTAAAAATGATATCAACGTCTATGTAGCAAGAAGAAGAAATTGAAAAAACCCCTACCCTATGTTTTAATGTTCAGGTAGATATATTTTTGAATGTAAGTTTACTTTAAAAATCTTTGCAAAGCTGGGCTTTCAGAAATGCTGGGGCTCTTCGCTGTAGTGGCGTTCCTGTCGTAGCATGTTGTCAGGGGCTGAGGTGACATCAATTCTGAATGTAATAGATACATAGTTAAGCAGTTTATTTTAAGATCCAAAACTCTTCTAAGAATAGACAGGCTCTCCTTTCAACAGGAAAGGACAAATAAACTAAAATGGAATAATAGGGGAGGAAAAGCAGGAAAAAAGCAGAAAGGAAAAAGCGTCTGAGGAGAACAATAAAAGGGAAAAACCAGCAGCCTCGTGCTGCTGGGGTTCAAGGCTGGGGTGAAACATTTGGAGGAACCATTGCATATGGATTCTCTCAGCAGACTGGTGTAATGGGAAGGAGGTGATGGGACGTGCTGGAAGTCCAGCCTGCCAAAATAGACCTGTGTAGCTTTTCTTGGGAGCAGTGTGCAGGTTAAATTCATCAGGGAGGGGAAAAAAATAGCCTTTTAAATCTTCTAAAGTAATTTCTTAGCTCGGTCAGAACATTAGCAGGTGATTTTCCGTAGTGTCCCAAAGCCGAGGCGCTGCTGCGTTTTCCCATGGCTGTGTTAGTGGGATAAGGATGGGACTTGTTCTGGTGGTGTCATATTTACACCACAGGTCTAAGCATAGACATTTGTATGGGAAAAACTCGCCAAGTCAGCCACTCTGTTCACTTGCCAGAGCATCCTGATTTACTACAGCAGTGTTCAAATTAAAATCAAGGTTGTTGTGCTGGTGTGTACCGTATATTGGGTGTATTTTTCTGCAGTGTTCTATGGAAGTTACAGATTCCCACAGGACATTGAGCCAGACGTGTAACTGTTGGGTATGAATCCAGCAGAACATTTAGTACCTAGAAACATTTAAAAATATTCTTATTCACCGAAAGGTCTCTACTGGTGTAACCTTGAGAAAGCAGATTTAATTTCACGTGTGTTAATTAATCTGCCCCAGTTGCTGCTCTGTAGGTTTTCTGTCGTAACTTTTGTGTTACTGTTCTTTCTAATTTTTTGTGTTTAATTTAGCAGCTGGCATAGGCACTAAGTGTTTAGATAACACTTTATATAGGGAAGTATCCAAAGTGAAATGGATTCTGGTGGTGTTCCATTTATTTGGTGAACAGGACATAAATCTCCAATGTGAAGCTGTGGCATCAATTCATGCTGTTTTGCAAAACTCTACTGTTTAAATTGTATGTGCTTTGAATATTTGAATTCTAAGTGATCACATTGCTGGTAATAGATAATTCTTTTTTAAAAACCAGTTTCTCCTACAAGTCTTTTGCTTGTTTGTCTTTCAAAATTAAACAGCTTTAACAGCCTCTGTTTATCCTAATGTCATGTTAGTGTTGAATCTTGATTTGACAATGTTTTTATAATCCATTATCAGTACATAAATTATCTGTAATGAAAATAAGGATGTTTTTCTAAGATTACAATATTTTTTGTGTTAATTTTTGGTAAGCTTTCTGTAATTTAAACAATGTAATTTTAAGTCAAAATTTACCAGTCTGAGTTGCAAAATTTCACCAGAATATCACTTTGCATCCCCCAGATGGGCATATATCAGTAGTTTAAAAAATCTTTTTCACAGTGGTCAAGGATTTGAGGAGAATTTCTTACTCTCTAGAGTATCTGTGGGGTGTGTCCATGTCCAATGCAATGTGCCTGCCTGGAGCACTGCTGTGCAACAGCTTTATGCTGCAAAGTGATTTCAAATAGTTTAGTGGCTCATGGTTTATTAAACGCTCAGGCTGAGCTGCCCCAGGCAGGTGTGTTGTTGCCCTGTGTAGGAGGGCAAACTCTTTTACGAGTGTTGCTGAAGAATGGAAGAAATTTTCCTTTGCATCTTCAGGTTAGACTTTGGTATTGTTTTGGGTATTTTTCGTGTGGGGGTTTTTTTCTTTTGTTTGGTTTGGGGGTTTTTTTGTGTGTTTTTTTTTGTTTTTTCTTAATGGCTGGTTAAAGTAAAGTAATATGATTCACTTGATTCTTGACATAATGGCAACATCGTTCTGTTCTCTTTTTTTTTAACCTGAATTATGTCAGTAACAGAGACCCTCGTGCTACTCAGCCATATTGGAAACTAATTCCTCTTTCCATTGCCTTGTGTCTGCTGGGGTTTTTCCAGCAGGATCTGTCCACTTCCTTCTCTATCACCATCATAAATTTGCACCCCGAGTCCAGTTGTAGGACTGTTGTCATCAAGGGTTAAAGCACAAAAAGCCCTTGCACAAAACTGACTTGACAAGGATGCTACAAGCAAATACTGCTGTGCTTCTTCCCTTTTGTAGAAACTCCCTGCCTGTCCTTCAGCTGATGTGTTTGGGCACTGCAAGTCCATGTAGACGCTCGCAGAGTTCAGAATCGTTATTTCCACAGTATCAACGATAACAATGTAAAGTGGGGGGAGTTAAGTTCTAACACGTCTGATCTGTGAGGCCTTGAGACATCCCACGCTGTGCTCTTCTCTTGTCCTCCTCCGGAGCTGGCAATCTGTGTTTGATCCTCTCCTTGGGTGGAGGTCAGCTTGTGGTTGCCAACAGCCCCGCTGCTTGGCCTTCCACAGCTACTTGTGCTTGCCTTGACTGAAATCACTGTTCCGAACGAGATCATTTCAAGTCTGGTTTTCTTCAGAAATAATCTGGACAATTCAGCAGCTCGTCTAGGGGGTTTGTTTTGTGCAAAACCTCTGTACAAGATTTTGGATGTTTTCCTTTTCTGGGCAGAGGCAATGTCTGTGTGACCATCTCTTGCAAGGAAAAAGCACTGCAGGGTGGTCCCACAGTTAGGAGTAAATCGTGCAAGGACACAAAGGGTATTGTCAAAATTCAGTTATTGGTAAGTAACCTGATTTGACACTTACAATATTGGCACTTTGCTATCCAAAATGTAAATGGATTTAGTAGCAGACTTTAATCAATAAACATCTAAAGAGTTTATCTCTGCACCATTTTGTTCATTCTATTGCTGCATCAGTATCTACTTTGTTTAATTTCCCATGTAATTCAAAAACTGCTTAACATATCAAGTATATAAATAAATCACTTGGTAAGTCTTTTCAAGGAAAATCAAAATCATGAAAAGGCAGAAGCATAAACATCTTCTGGTTTTAATAAAATCAACTCCTCAGTTCACACGAGATAGTGAATAAATGGAAAAGAGTCTACTGAAATCACTTGGTTTGTTATTCTCATCTGAAAAAAATAAAGAAAAACTAAATGATTATCTTCAGTATTTTTGGTAAGTGGTAAGTGAAGGTATATTAGGCTAAAATTTGTGCTTGCTCTTTCAAAACAAAATTGTTTTTCAGTATAAGGAAAAAGATCTAGGATAGTTTGTGATTTTTTTATTACTTGGTGAAATTACCTAGGATTTATATTTTTGTCTCATTTACTTTCTTGTTCAGTTTTCTTTTCTCCATTCAGTTATAAGCCATAAGTTCTGAAGAATTTTTTTACAGTGATTGCTTCTTTTTTTAAGTAGTCGCGTATGTGGGCCGCTTTCTATATAAGATTTTAAAATCCTTCTCTAGGGCAGATCAGGGTTCAAAGTTAAACTGGCAGCTGCATGTCAGTCTTGTATGTTATATATATCACCGAGAGGCTGTGGGGGAAGCATGTATTTTCTAGTTGTTGAGCATGCATAGTCCTATAAAAATGTTTTTTAGGTAAAAAGGAGGTTTTATCATCTCAGGTTAGAAAAACTCATACTGTGGCCATAGAAATTTACAGGAGATACAGCGACTCGTTTCCTTGTGTCATTACTACCACTTCCCAAGCACCAAAGTCCTTCAAGGGAGGAATGAAGCTAGGAATGATGGGAAAACTTCCCATATCAACCTGAACATAATTATTCTCACTGTATTTTGAGGTACATGGTGATGTAACCTTGAAATGCAGAGCGTGGTAGGATTGAATCTTTCCTGCTACCTCAGACACAGATGCTGCTATCCACCTTATCCAATATTTCCCGAGTCTGTGTCTGAGCACTTATATTTTTGCTTTCAGTTTAAGTCCTCTTACATTCTTAGAGTTTAAAAAAAAAAAAACCCCAATCAGAACCTGCTACTTGTGTACTTCCTAATGCCTAATAATAGAAGAGTTAAAAGAACCCTAGAAAACTGCAAAAGCCAGCCTTGTGAATGTAGATCTAGAATTCAGTTTTTTGTTGCAGATTTGCAGCAGCATTCCTTCCAGAGGATAAAGGAGGAAGGCTCATTTCTGGCTTCGTGTACCATACTTGCGTTTCTGAGATCAAATATATATTAACACATGACCCTGCCAATCTGCATTCTGACATCTCAGTGGGTTTAAAAGCAAGAGACAATTAAACTATGAAAGTGTTCTTAGGAAGTGCAGTTGAATGATATTTTTTTTTTTAAATGTGTAACACAACTCTTTTAAAGACTTCTATAAATTTTATTGATAGAATTCTTACTTTAACAAAATGACGTTACAAGTAAAAAATATTCTGACCATGAGGGAAGATTGTAGGGACTAGAAGACTGTAGTTTGGGTCAAGGGATTTGCTTGGGTAACTTGTATATTTGTGCAAGAATAGTGATTTTAGTATGTAGGAGATGAGATATACATATGTTCTCAGATCAGCAGCCTGTGTATCCTGGTATTTTGTTGCTGGAGAAAATTTAGTGGAGCAGAAGGTTGCACTTCAATGTTTTCTGATGCAAGTTTCTTACAGCTCTACACAATTGATGGCTGGTTTTGTTCTACACGGATTCAACCCTTACTGTATAATTTAGAGCCCTTGTGGATATTTCTCAGTCTATCCATTCCTAAATACTCCTAATATTTTTTTATCTCAACAGTGGCCTGTGATTCCAAGGTTAATTGTAATTCTGGCTTTAAAAAACCACTTTTATATTTGCATCCATCTTTATCTCAAAGTGGGTGGGGGATTCCTTGATCTTCTAGAGTGAGGCAGGGCACTAGAAACACCTGTCTGCTTCTCTTCCCTTATTTATTATATAATTTGAGTAATGTTACTGGTCATTCATTCTTTCCTGAAACTTTATAGTTCTAACCAGGGTTTCTTCTTGTACCCAAATCTCTTCAAGTCTTTAATTTACATTGTTCTTTTCTGCGTCTTTTCTATTTGATGTATCCTTTTTCAGATGGGGGTGACCAAAACTGAACACAGAATTCAAAAGTGAACACACACTATTCAAGGTGAGGGAATAAAACTAGTTTTATATAAGGCATAATATTTTTTATATGTCTTTGTCCTTTAAAAATAAATACTGATATCCTGATTATTTTTGCTCCCAATTGTAGAATATTTTTCTTGAATAATCTGTAAAGTTGTCTGGATTTTTCATTGAAAAGTTCGTTAATTTATAACATAAATTCTTACGGGTAATTAATTAATGAATATGGTACATTAATTTTCACTATGGTTTATTATACGCCATGTATGCTCTACTTCCTGTTGTTGTGTTGATCTAATTGCATATTTGAAATTTCTTCTGAAGACCATAATGAACCTACCATCGAGCCAACTGATCTTTAGATCCTTCATCATTCACAGGTTTTGTCCTTACGTGGTTCCTTCCCATTTCGTCCTTCAGATTATCAAAGTGTAATTGCCTGGGAGATTTTTCTGGGTATTGCCACCTTGATTTTGATCCCTCTAGCCAAGAATCTTTCCTATGTTCTTGCAGATCTTGTAGAAAGGTTTGCATTCCTCCTTTCACATGACCAAGATTGGTAGTTGGAGAGAATGAATTGTACATGAGAATACTCATCAGAATTCCCATTGCCATCTCTCATTAACTTATTCAGTGCATGTGATTCTTCTCTTAGACCTCCTCTCTTCAGGAGAAGAATTATACATCTCACAACCCATGTCTGGTTATTTATTTGAGAAAGGATATGCTTGCATTATTGCTCATGATGGTAGTAGGAGGAAAGAGGTATTCTTGGGATGGTAATCTGGTTTGACTTTCACTCTTGCAAATTGGATTCATTTGCATGTGTTCTCCATACCATGACTTCCACCAGGTCATTAATAAAAAAAATATATAAGCATCCCACCCTTTTGATGACTTTGTTGCATTAGTATTTCTTATAATGGTGGCATTGTGTTGTATCCAGGGCAGATTATTATTAGGCATTGTCACCATAAACAGTGATAAATAGAGGTAATAAAGTTTGGTTTATATGAGGAGAGCATACATTTTGTGTAACATGCTCATATTAGGAGCATTATCTCCATTTACCTTTAACTATCTGAATACATAGAACCCAAAATTTATGGAGAGCCAATATTAAAATTCTTACTCAGTATGTTTGATATTGCAAAGTTGAAATAGCATCATAAGGATTATATGCCTGTTTGGGAAACAATTTTCTGCAAAACATGTAAAAGAGAGGTAACATTTCCAAGGATCTACCAACATTCCTGATGCCCAGCATCTTGGGAGTAGGCAAAGCACCAATGGAATGGAATAGCTTCATGTTCCTCATACAGCACCATTATCTTAAAACATGGAAGTTGGGATGGGTGGCGGGTAAAAGTTGTGTTCTTGGAAAGAAATCAGCCAGCTGTGTTGGAAGGAGGGGCAGACCTGAGGGGAAGAAGGCTGTTTCTATACTCTTCACTCACCTGGAGAGCAGCAGGTGGGCAGTAAATAAACCATGGTGTCACCGACTGTCCATCCATTGGCCCTGTCACAGTGCCAGAAGACAAACAGAAATAAAGATTGCTCAGTCTTTAGTCTCATTTCCTTGATCTGTGAGGGGCTTTGTATAGTGTGACTGAGTTATAGGACCTTCTGTGGGAATGTATTTGAGAAATTATTCCTGCATTCAACTGAATTTTTCGTAAAAGTAGCGGTTCTGGGAAGCTGCTGTTCTTACTGTTTTGTGCTTCAGTTGTTATTATGTACATTGACTGCTGGGCTTTAACTTCTTCATGTAACTTCTGTTCTGAATTGGATTTCTAACCAACAACTTCTAGGTAATGATCATCTGAAATGGCTGAACTTCTTAGAGATTTCATTACGATTGATTTTTTTTTTTTTTTTTTAAGGTGGGCAATTCTTGCTCTTCATTCTTTGTTCCCCCAGTGTAAGGGTTGGAAGAAATTTTCTGTTACTATGATACAGTTTTGGTTTTGTTTTTTTTTGTTGTTGTTTTTGTTTGGGTTTTTTTTTTTGTTTTTAAAGTTTTTGCTTGGGGTTTGCCTTTTTTTTTTAATTCTTCATCAAAGAACTATTTAATTTTTCTTCAAATTTGTTTATTTTGTTGCTTCAATCCACGGTGGCTAACATGCTTCAGCTAAACTATTTTATGCAATGTTCTGGTCTTTGAGCAAGTTAATGGAACAAATTGTGTGATTTCTTTCCTCATAAGCTTACAAAAACTTATAGGATAGTGTATGTATTTATGGTCTGTGATGTAATAAATAAAATGTGACTATCCAAACAAGCAATTAAAGCAAATATTCATTTGTGTCTTTTATCTTTTTAGATATTTCTAATTGTGAAGTCTAAGCTGTGCTGTTTTATGATAATGTTTTAAATTAATATTTAGTTTACACTGATAAGAAAGTAATAGATACTCTCTCTCTAAAATCTTGCTTTTAATTTAAGTAAGATTTTGTGTCCTTAAGAAGTTTAGAAAATTCTGTTGTTCTCCTTGTTGATGTCTTGGTATGGGATAACAGGTGCTTTACTAAGGTGGAAACTGGTAGCTTTTGGTGCACTGAACATCTTGTGATCTGCAGTAAAAATCAAGCAGAAGTGTGTGTGTGTGTGTAGCTGTTTTGAGAGGGAGGTACAAAGTTAAACTGTTCTTCGAGTAGTCTGATGTTAAAGTGATAAAGTCTGGAGTTCCTACCACTCTAACGTCCATGGCTGTAGTTAAGAAAGGGAATACCTTCCTTTTGAGTTATGTGTAAAAACATTCCTTGTAGGAGAAAAGAGCTGTAGATCATCTTGAAAATGGAAGAATGATTCTTTCCACTTTAACACTTTTCTCCCCAGACAGATTTTAACAGAAGGTTTAGAAGAAGGAGAAACAGAAGGTGCCTTTGAGCATGACATTAACAAACTTCCCTTTAACAAAAATGTTTGAACTGGTTAAGAACACTCCAAACATTATCAAACTCAGTTACAGTTCTGCAGCTTTGTTTGCTGTCAGAAAATCGCTCTGTTTTAAGGACTAACGTGAAACATGGTAGGAGACCTTGGCCCCGAAAGAGCAGCAGCTCTTTATCTTCCTCACTTCAAGCTAGCCTGGAAATGCTTTTTGTTCGCTGTACTGTAGGATGGCTCAGGTAGCTCTGCTCAGGAGCACATTTATTTCTTCTTCCTTTCTCCATGGTAGGTCTGGTGTTGGCAAGTGAGGAGCACTTTGCCTCTCCTGAAATATGTCCCTTTTCCTTAGACTTATTCATTAGTGCTTTTCTTTGGGAAAAACCAGCAGATTACTGTATTTTGAAACACAGCAAGCATTCTCTCTTTTTTTTTTTTTTTCTTCTTTTTTTTCTTTTTTGGCGTTGTATCTACCCTCATCCTTATTTTCTTTGCAATCCCGTCTCTCCAAAGAGACAGACCGACGGACTGTGGCTATTTTTATACGGTGCACATATTAACCATTGAGTAAACGTAAGAGGTTTTACAGAGCTTATTTTAGCAGGAGCATTTGTTAAAGCCCCTATATCCATAGGCTGTGTGTATATTCATTAACTATTCAGGGCTGTAACATAATACAACAAAAGGAAGTGTATTTTAACAGAGATCTGTAACAACCATAGGCAGACTGGCACCCAGCCAGCGGGAAAAGGCAGACATCTCTTGCTGCTATTTCTGTCTTGTGGCATCCAGAGATATTGAATTGATTTCTTGGATAACGAAACTAGCTAAGACTTACTGCAGTGTCACGATCCTGCATTACAAAAATACGTATGTTTGATCCCCAGAAGTTTATTGTAATGAAATCTTTGGAGGCAGTGGAAAACTGAGCCTCTCCAGTTTCACTGCCAGCGTGACAAGATTTAGCCTTCCTATAATCACATCCAGAATGGTTTGTGGCAAGGATGGGGAGAACTGAAGTGCTAGCATGAATGGAAAGTATATAATTATTTAATAGAATATCCTGTCCTATAGATTTTCTTATCTATGAAAAATGCTGGATTTTCCCTGTAGGAGAAGCCCACGTGGCTTCACTGGTTGGAGATGGGGCAGAGCATTGGGAGTCCTTTCCCTGGTGGTGAACATGCATCCTTGGAGCTTGGAGTATGTCTGTGTTCAGCTTCTACCGACCACCCCTTGTGAGAAAGGATGGAGCTGCTTCAGCTCTTGGTCCGCTGTATAACGACAGCATAGCTTCTCTGTCCCGATGTAGCATAAAAATAACGATTTGTTCCCAATCCAGAACATGTCAGTAATTTAAAGAGTATCTTGATAAAGGTAAATGTCAGGGGAGAATGAGATATGTAGATATTTACTATGATCAGAGCCCGTTTTGTGTGTGGGATGTCAATAGACTACGCCAAGGTGTACAGAAGCACAAGATTTGTGAGCTTTTACCCAGGTGAGAAGTCACATATTTCCTGGTCAGTTGAATGTTCCAGTTCTGCCCAGCTGCAATGGGAATTACCATCTTAGTGTTAACCACCTTCCTACTGTTCTGTGACATGCTAAGCTAACAACAGACTGCTTTAAAAGTAGATCCCTTTGTAGTGGGATGCTTTAAATAATGCGTTACATCTCTAGGCATCTTTCTGTGTTAGAATGCAGATATAAATTAGTTCTTTTTCCTTTTGTTAATAGCTTGAATGAGCTGGGAGGGAAGATTTTAAAAGAACAAATACAATGAAAATGGATATTTGTGAAATACTTGAGTTCGATTCCACGTGAAGAGAAATGTTAAAAGCCCCTTTAGCAGCTGTGTCAATACCAAATTTTCTGGTTCTTGAGTGCAGACATAAATTCAGATGGTGTTGGTTAAATAATTCACATTTGTTTTAGGTGAAAAATAACACCTGCTCTGTTTAGTAAGTGCAGTGTTTTCATTTAAGTGATTTAAAAATTCATCACATTGAACTGATTTGAGTACATTAAGGGATTTGCAGTTATGTAATTAAATTTATATTTTAAGTAGCTTTAACTCTACTGTACAGTTGAGAAGTGTGCAAGTGGATTTTCACATGAAACTTTTAGTTTGTTCTATTTTTTTTTTTAATGAAAGACTATTGTGTTTAGAATATAGTTACAGACATATGACATTGAGGGGACAAATCATTTGGGGCATACTGGAGGAAAGGCAAAAGTTATGAATCAGGGACATTCAGTTTTTCAGGCGTATCAGTTATTCTCATGTACATAGCAAACTAGTGCTTGTAGGAAAAACCATCTTGGAGCTGCAGAATATTACCGCAGGTTACCTAGATAAAGAAAAATGCAGTTTTTCTGATGCTATGATTTTATTGAAATAATTATCAAAAAACAGCTTTTGGTTTTTTTTATTTTCTTGTTTGTCATGTTGGATTGTTGAATTACCTTTCTTCCCCAAGGAAAAAAAATTCAGTAACCATGTTTAATTTGCAGAGCACCAGAGATCATACTGGGATTGCCGTTTTGTGAAGCCATAGACATGTGGTCGTTAGGGTGTGTGATTGCAGAGCTGTTTCTTGGATGGCCACTGTACCCAGGAGCACTGGAATATGACCAGGTAGTAGAATAAATTTCACAAGCACACTTTCTGCAACTTAAGAATTTCAGATCATTAAATCCAGAATTTTAAATGCTAATAATGTCCCCCATTAGGTAGCATTTCTTCAAGTCTGTTCAATGCTTTTAATTTAGTCTTATTGATTGTCCTAGAAACATAAATCCTCTTTCTGAACCACATTGTATATTGTGCTGCTTTTTTTTGAATTAAATTTCCATTTGTCCTTCTCCCTCCATCTTACAAAATAGATGTTGCTATTGAAGCTGCTTTTTCTGATGGAAACCAAAGTTTGCAGCTACCATCGTTGCATTATAAACTCTCTTTCATTTGCCCTGAACAGGGTTGACTCTGGAATGTCTATTCAGATGTCAGGATTAATTGTGTTCTGAATACTTTCTGATGCTTTCTGGAAACCCAACAAAGCTCAAAGATTTGAGAGCCTGTACTTCACGAGGAACGAGAATGAACTGTCACAATAATACTGTAGATATGCAGTGGTAAAGCTTGGGGCTGTTGAAGCTCTACCTTTGCTTTTTGGAGTTTTCAGCTATGGACACCATCAGCATTAGTGAGCAAAGTTAATAAAACCCCACACTGGTTCTAACGAAAGATGTTTTCTATTTTAAACACCTAGAAAATAAGGTGGAATTTGGAAGGAATATAATCAGCATCCCAACTGTCCCCACCTGGTTTTGAACTTTGCAAGTGGAGCAATCTCTTGAAAACCCCAGAAGGAACAGCACTGGCTTCTTGCTAAGTTCCACATCTTTGATTCAACATTTTGCTCAGGGGCAGTTCCTCCAGCACGTTGTTTAGGTTATTCAAGTCCTGCTCATGGAGTGGGCTTTTGGCTCCCTGCACTTACAGATCAGGTCTCCTTTCTAAAAATTGATTTTTTTAAAAACCTTTTTCAGGGGAAATATTAATTTTATGTTGATGTCGGTAATGTGTTGTACTTCAGTTTCCTTCATTTGCACAAAACTCAGTGTTTCATGCATGCAAAGTGAGCTGTGAGTGGAATGTGGGTTGATGCTTCGATGCATTTCGAAGACCTTTTTGCAGACAGTTGCTGTTAAAATGGAAAATAAAAGAGGAAACATCTAACAACCCATACAATTCGCTGTTCTTTTTAAGGATAAAATGGAGGCCTTTGTTTTTTTGGAAAGAATCTACAATGCTGTCTCAAAAACTTCCAAGAACTTGGCACATTTATTTATCTCTTACATATCGTTGAAGTTTGCTGGAAGCCTCAGTTAGTAACTCACCTAGCAACTTGCCTGAACTTCATGTAGGAGAAGTTGTGGTGGAAGAGGGGCTGCAACCTCCTCTGCCCCAGCAGGAATTGCCTTCCTTTAGCCAGACTTGTGCTCCAGCAGATCTGCAAAACTTGGGAGAAATTTGTTTCAGGCTTTTTCTCAGTATACGTGAGCACAGCAGGAGTAGGAGATGGCTTCCAAAGGAATTCCTTTCCTCCTGCTCCACGGTGTGTGTCACCGAGTAACCGAGCTGGCAAGGGCTTTGTGCTGCATTTCTCCCCTGTCCCCCGGGTGTGTGGCAGCCAACACACCGGCCCTTGAAAGGGAGCTCTTAGTTCTTATGTTCATGTGTGGTTAGAACCAGTAACAGCTGTACTTCTCACTGGAAAATAGCCCTGTCTCTTCTGAGCTTTAATGCTCATTTAAAAACAGGCACAGGTGCTTAACTGCAGAGTTTTTGAATTAATGCACTGTCTTTCCCCCTCTACTTTTTAAGACTGTGTGTTTTCTAATGACATTATAAATGATTTAGAAATATTTCTGGTCAGAGTGGGATTCTCTTTATTCTCCGAGGTAGGGAATTATGGAGGATATTAGATAGCAAAAGTTGGCAGCATTGTGTTTAATTCCTCCCCACTTGGGTCTGTCACTTTTTTCCAGCAGAAACCTCACACGTACCTTTCCTCTCTACTACACATTAGTTTTTCTCCTCTCAGGTGCTCTTAGCTCCCAGGTGCTCTCTCTTTCATAGTCTTAGT
The DNA here is from genome assembly GCA_013400915.1 of Pardalotus punctatus. Taxonomy (NCBI): domain Eukaryota; kingdom Metazoa; phylum Chordata; class Aves; order Passeriformes; family Pardalotidae; genus Pardalotus; species Pardalotus punctatus. Next base: position 276,932 of record VZTX01008311.1, on the reverse strand, counting down.
TTTCTCATCTCTCAATTTCTGCTTTGGTGTCTATGTCCGCTCTCTCATTTTGATTTTTTTCATTTGCATCTCCTATTCCCTGGCTGTCCCCTTTTCCAAGGCCTGGCTCCCCCCAGCAGTCCATCTGTAGTGTGGGACCCTGCCCTTCAGAGGGTCAGCCCTGCCTGCTGGAATCTGCACCCTCTCCATCCCAACCTGCAACAAGCTTAGTTTTCAGTTATCGCCAATTATTGTTCCAACTCCAAGGCAGTTTTTAATTTTTAAAGCAATACTACTTCTAGGATAACTCCCTCCTTGTTTGGTGAGCTAACATTGTATGTGCAGTAGTTAAAACACATCAGTTTCAAAGATTTCTGTTGAAGCCTTGAAATGTAACTATTCTTGGTAATACATCGATCATCAATTATGATAGGTAGTGCAAAATGCTCAGTAAATCATCTTTTTAAATAAATGCATTTTGACCATTTCAGTGCAAAGTTTCTTTCAGGCATAAAGCTAATCCATTCCCATCACACTCCATAGCAGATTTTCTTGGACAACAACACTATTTTTGCCACCTAGAAATTGTACAGGCACTCCCTTCCCACATGGAATGTTTCCTTGAAATGCAGGTGTGTCAGATGTGTAAAGGAAATGGGAAGGTTTTTTATCAAGTTACATAATGAAGACTTGCAAAAAAAAATCATTAAAGTTCTTTAAGCAAATGATCTTTCCTACTGATTTTCCTGTCTAGAATGAAAAAAACACATTTAGGATTTGAGTGGGTCGAGGAGGTAATGACAGCCACTCTAGTCAGCTTCTCATTTCTGTGACCCAGCCTAAAAAGCTTGTTTATATAGGTCACTTGAGATGTTTATGTATGGCTTTCTCTGAGACACGGAGAGAGCAGTGCCAAGTGCTCAGTGTTAGGTTTCTCCCCTATGTAAGATACAGCTGTCAAACTGTGATGTCAAACTGAGTGTGGTTCATTTTGTCATTTTAAAAATTAAATTACAAGTTTTTAACTGTGTGGGGATCAGGCTTTGAAAACAAGAGGTCAATTATTTACCCTTTTCTGTTTTTTCCTCAGATTCGTTACATTTCACAGACTCAAGGTTTGCCAGGAGAGCAGTTGTTAAGCATGGGAACGAAAACTGCAAGATTTTTCTGTAGAGAAACGGATGCACCATATTCTAGTTGGAGATTAAAGGTAAACAGGAGAATGTGGTAGAAAACAGCATTTTCTTTTATGAGCAGAGAAACCTGAGAGGCCAAGATTTGCTACAATGCCGTTACCTCCCTGGTGCATCTCCTGTGGTTTTTACCAGCTCCTGCTCTGTATCCCTTCCATTTTTTCTGCTCCCCAAGGTGCAGCTGCCAGGCTGTGCTGTGGCCAGAGCGTGGCTGCCAGGTGGGGAATTCAAATTAAGCCTTGTATCTCTAGAGGGTACTAAATGGAGTGGGTTCGTTTTGTTTTGTTTTCTTTCTTGCTTGGTTACTGCTTTTCACTTCATGTAAGGAATTTGTTTCTGAGGCCCACAGTGCTCTGTCAAAATCTGTGCAGAACTGGCTTCAGGATCAGAAGTACCTAGGAGAAAAAGGAGATTAAGAAATAACATGGCTGTGTACAAGCTGCAATACAGTGAGTGCAGACAAAGTTAAAACAAAATGTACTTTTATGTTCTGCACACCTTGCTTCTCTCTAAGCAACATTATTGCGCTCTGGCCATAAGCAGAGCTTTCGCTTCCTATGCAAATAATTGACTTTTTTTACAATTGTATTGCTTCATGGCCCAACTTGCCTGAGTTTACAGAGGACTCAGGAAGCAGTTCCCGTTGACACGAGATTTCTGCAGTACCGAGCAGCTGCCGAGCTGCCAGCGCAAGTTGCGTAAGTCCCCCCGGCAAGTTGGTAAATCCCGGCAGTGCTGGGCTTATGTAAGGTTTCTCCAGTTACACCAGCCTGCTTAATCCCATCCTCGGCTTTCTCAAGCACTTGGTCTTTAGGTGACACTTTACAGCTGGCTTCTCTGTGTCGGCGAGCCTGAGCGAGTTCTTGGTGCAAAGAGCCCTCCCCAGTTTCAGGAGCTCTTTGTTACCTTGCAGAGGTTGATTAGGAGTTTTGCTAGGGACTGTTGGTTATTACTTGCGGTTTTTGTCAAAGTTCATTTTGGAAACTTTTCTGTAATCTGTATGTCACAAACTTTTTCCCTGAAGTCCCACCTTGCCTCTTGCAGCACCAGCCTACTGATGCTGTCTGTGTTGAAGGAGGAAAATTGTAACAGAAAGTACTATGCCAGTTCAAAAATCATTAATTCTCTAGGATTTAGCATTTGTTTAATACTTAAATATTTAAAATATTTACATTAGCTGTTTTGCATGCATAGGAATAAAAGTATAAAAGCAAAAAAAGAAAAAACAAGTTGAAAGGACACTGCCTGGTTTTTGGTTTATTTCTTTTACCGTGATATGATGTTGCTGCTCTTTGGGGTTTAAGGTCTGAGTTTGAGAAAATTGGTAAAATACAGTAATAGAAAAGCTGCAATGTATAAAAATATAAGCACATGAGGTAGTTGCATTAAACAGCTCTTTGCTAGGCTTTCAACACTTCCTGCATGATTCACAAACTGTTACAATCCAGTACTGTGATTTGTCAGATGTAAAATATAGTAGATTTTGTCTTTTGATTTGGACAATGAAAGTAGCCAGCAAAGCAGCATACAAATATACAACTGAAATATTAATTATTTGAAACAAAAAATAGTGTTTTTTAGGTCAATGAATACATGAAGTTACTTTGTAGTTATAGGTGACCTTTACTGACAGATTCTAAACTCAGCTTTCCTTTTCTTTTTTTGAGACATTGGAAGAACACGAGGCAGAAACAGGTATGAAGTCTAAAGAGGCCAGAAAGTATATTTTCAACAGTTTGGATGATATAGTGCACGTGAGTATTAAAGCCTCCTTCCTCTGCAAAAGGAATGTGTGGGAATGAGTGGTGATTTTTAAACATTGTACTGGTTTTGAAAGAAATGCCTTTTAGAATATTATTTATTGTACCTCAGTCATACTCATTCTTCTCTACTGGTCTGAGGAAAATGTCTGGCTGTGTCAGCCCTTTGAGCTTTTAATAAAGATCTTCCTATTCCATTGTTTGTGTTAAACAGTGGTACTTGTCCTTGTGCTGGGGGAAGCCTTTAATTTTATGTAAAATGTATACTTTCTCTTCTACCTTATCTGCCATTGTGGCAAAGAATAAACAAAGAATGCATATGGAATCTCCTCTGTTAAACTTATCATTTCCAGTATAATTCGGTTATTTTAACAATATAATTCTCAGTATACTTTTTATTTTTTTTCCAAACATAACTGTTTCCTCACTTTTCTTCAGCTTTATACCTCTCTAGTCAGTAAGAAAAGGCAATTTTTTGTTGGTTTCACATCCTGAAAAAAAAATCAAATCTTGTTGCAAGGTTGGCATTAGTACATGTTTGAAATTGTGTTTTGAAGATTAACTCTGTAGTTTGAGTTAGACCGTATGAAGATCCTTATTCCAAATCTTACTTCTTAAATTCCAAGCCCCAGACTGGAATAAAGCCTTCAGCAGTTTTTAACTGGGGAGTGTGCAAGGCGGGGAATAGTTTGTATGCCTAAAAATGTCACCAATTCCAAGCCAGTTGTTTTGGGATAAGAAAAATTTAATGTACCCCGTGCAATAACAATGCTGAATATTAGTGTTTTATAGCAGAAAGCAATACCAGAAAGTGATAAACTAATGCCCATCTCCTCTCTCTCACTGTTTTTTTCACTGCCAGGTGAACATGGTGATGGATTTGGAAGGAAGTGACCTGTTGGCAGAGAAGGCAGATAGGAGGGAATTTGTCAGTCTGTTGAAGAAAATGTTGCTTATCGATGCTGATTTAAGAATCACTCCAGCTGAGACCCTGAACCATTCTTTTGTTACCATGAAGCACCTCCTTGATTTTCCTCATAGCAACCAGTATGTAACATAGAAATCTGTTGTTGCAATTCATTTATATAATAGTGTTGTTTCCTCTTCTATCAGTGAGAAAGAAAAAATTTCATCACTTTTGCAATGTCTTAGAGAATTCTTTCCAGTGCTTGCAGTATCAGATACATCTACTGGGTCAAGGAAACTGGTTGAATAACTGTGGTTTTTTTTTCTGAAAGTAACAGAGCAATAGATTTCTAAGTTGCTTTTATACATGATTTTTCAAATTCCAGCACTGCAGAAACTTGGGCTTGATTTTTGGAAGTATGAGGAGCCCTAGTTCCTATCAGTCATTGAGGGCTAGGGTAGGCATTTCCTCTTGAGGTTAACATCTTGGATACTTCCTTTCATGTAGTGATTAATGTGGAATATATTGAAAGTTTTCTTGCAGTTCTGGAGTTGTGTATTTCACTGTGGACTTCCTAAAGTGCAAGCATTGCACCGAAAGAGCAAACTTTCCATGCATTTAGTTTCCTATCCTTCCTGTTTGTACACAGCTGTTAAAAAATGGTGTTAGATGGAAGGAGAAGGAAATAACAGTATTTTTAAAACATTTAAAATATGCATTGTAGAGGGCTTGACGTGACCACAGTAACAGCAGTGTTTCTCTTTTTCTACCTGTGTGTATGATCCCATTCTGTGGAACTGGGAAATGTGGGCTTTGAACTCATTTTTTTTTCCCCTTGTTTTGGGGAATTGTGCTTTACATTTAACAACATGAAATGGTGATTAAAACAACTTACTTTCTGGTTTTGATAGAGTGAAGTCCTGCTTTCATATCATGGATATTTGCAAATGCCGATCAAACCTGTATGACTTAAGCAATCGCAATAAAACATCACTTATGAGATCAGTTGCCTCAGGCAGTGCAGGCAACCTGACTGCAAGCTTTACCAAAATTGGTCCAGTAAGAAGTCAGGTAAAAACAGTGGGTTGTGTTTTTCTTGTGTTATGTTTAATTTTTTTTGCTTTGTTTTGTTTTGTTTTTTTGGTTTTTTTTTTTTTTTGGTGTGTGGTGTTT
>VZTX01008311.1:253953-271836 GCA_013400915.1 Pardalotus punctatus | reverse complement strand
GTAGTTTTTTTGGGGGGGAGGTTTTTTGGGTCTTTTTTGTAGTTTTTTTTTGTTTGGTATTTTATTTGTTTTGGGTTTTTTTTGTTCGGTTTTTTTTTAACTGCAAGTTCATTTTTCTAATGAAATAAATTATTTTAAAAAATTACATCCGTTAAGTCGCAAAATTGTGTCTTTTACTCTCATTTTTTCCTAACGTTTTCTTAAACAAATCGTTCAGAATATGTTTCAAGTTGGGATTGCCAGTGCTGTATTCTGGTGCCCTCCAGTGGCCAAATGTGATGTCTTCCTGTGAAATAGATTGGAAATTTTAATTTTGATAAGTTGTTACTGTACAAAGTGGTGGGACAAATGTGTGAGAGATGTAGATTCAGAGTTATAATAACATTACGTGTGTTGAATCTGTTCCCATAGGCATTAACTGCATCTGCCCACTCAGTTTTGCACCAAGGGATACCACTGCAGGCAGGAACTGCTCAGTTTGGTTGCAGTGATGTTTTCCAACAAGCATTGATTATATGTCCTCCAGCTATTCAAGGTATATTTATCTGTGATTGTCACAGTTCCTAAAATATGAGTGTTGCTGCATGTCTGTTAGCAATATTTGAGTTTTTCATTACATCAGGTTTATATTTAAAACAACTTAATTATGTCGTTAAAAATCAGCATGTGAGTGAGATGCAGATGCATTGCACCTTTCTGAAAGAAACAGCAAATCAGCATCTGCAGAAAATGGTTTAAGCAATCCAGAGCCCATCTTCATATACCACACATACACCTATAAATTTATATCTTGGATAAAATAGAGGAACAAAGTGTGGAAGGTGAAGCAAGAAAGGAGGGTGCTCTAAAATAAAATTGTAGAGGAAATGGGAAAGATGAAGGGAAAATCAGCATCTTATCATACTAACAGTCATTTTTGGAAATGGGAAGGTAGTTTATATTGTTTGCTTATTAACTTGGCTTGATTACAGTCTTTTGTTCCAAAGATGTAATTTCTTTGTCTCAGTGGTGTTCAGCTTCATGTTGAGATCAGGTCTTGAAGTTATGGAGTTTATAGGAATTAGTTTTTTTTAAGAAAGACCTTAGTTCTCCCTCTGCATTTTAAAGACATCACAAAGGATTTACTATGAAAAGAAACAATCAAAAAATCTTCAACCTTAACTTAAACACCAGGAAGTCTTACTCTCTGCAGATAAAGACAGATACAGCAGGCTTTATCAATAATGTCATTTATGGCAGCTGCATCTACCTTGCATTCCAGAAACTCAAGAAGGGTCTGAGTATTCACCAGGCAGTGTCATGTAAAGCTGCTTCATACAGATTTCCTTCTGAGCAGTTAATTATTTGAATTGTATATATTCTTTACACGATGACATACTGCATAAATAAAAACCCTATTGTTTTCATTACTCCCAGATGAGTAAAGTGATTTATAGAAAAGGAAACAGTACAGGCAGACACTTTATCTGTGATCTGTATACTGTATTCTTAATATGATGATAACTTTCCAAATTTAAATTCTGCTACAGCTGAAGTGAAGGGGGATATATTGTTTTCATCACATAGGTGACGAGTTGCTGGCACAGATGAAAAGGGGATATTAATGGTATCTGGCACTGCTTCAAAGTTTCCCAGCTTGGCTGCTCTGTGGAATATCTGAAGTGCTAAAACTCTCTACTTCTGTCAGAGCTAAGATGTTTCTCTTCTAGATGGCTGTGGGGAAAAAAAAAATCAGTCAACTGCATTTCAAAATGAAAAGCTTTGAAGTGTGTGGTTATAACTTAGTATTGTGTTATGGCATGAGAGAATTACATCAGATGAAAATGTTCTTTCATCCTGTACTGTAAAGATTGAAAAAAAACCCAACCAAAACACTTATAAACTTTAGTGTAGTAATTCTTTAGTAGTTACCTGTGAACACCCACTGCTTCAATCTTTGACTAAAGCAGAAGGCATGAAGTGCATTTAGAAGATGAGATCAGAGATATCTTTTCCTAGCCAGTATTTTCTCCCAGCATGGATGTTCTGTTGCAATGTCTGTTAAAAAAAATTCCTCTTCCATTATAGTTTGACATTATTATGTAAAAAAGTGTTATTGTAGTAAACATTGCAGCATTGCTATACGTGTGTTGGTTTCCTGTGACAATAGCAAAATCTATACAGGGCATGAGCTGCATCTTTTTTGTGTCATGGTCTTGTGGTAATATTTTAACAGTGCTATAGTTTCCATTATTTTGATGAAGGGAGTAATAGGATTATGGCTTCTATGCAAATATTTGATGAGGTACACAGCAAATTTTACATTGTTTACCACAAAAGAGATGGTAGCAAAGAAGGGCATTATATTACATGGCCAGCTATAAAAGCTGAGAGGAATGAGTTTCATCCTGATGGAAATACAGAGCATGAGATGTGCAGGAGTCCATTCTGAGAAGCTTTGAAATTCAGTTCTGCTTACTTTTGTCTGCTTCCTTTCAAATTCTTTTAATGTAGTTTGTGATAAAGAGTAAATGCTTAGCTCTGCAGTACTTTCTGCCAAAGTCATTCCTCTTTCTAGCAGTCTGTTTCTAACTAGTAGCTATTGGCAGTTCTTTCTGGAAATTGCAGCTCAAATATTTGTGTACATAAATTATGGCACAAAAATCTTTTAGGCATTAATTTGTTTGGCTTGAAAGTCTAAATTATGGAATTAGATCATAAACACAGAAAAAATTGCGAAATATTTTAAAATTGTCCTCCGTGTTTGTGTTTGCATAGAAAATACGTGCAAGACTGCTGTTTGCCTAATGCTTGGGTATATGTTTTTCTCCCTGACAGGAATTCCTACAAACCACAGCAAACCCACCAGTTTCTCCCTGAGGGTGGATAATGCAGTCCCACTGGTGACCCAAGCCCACGCAATTCAGCCACTACAGATCCGAGCAGGAATCCTTTCTCAGGTTGGCTTAAAGCAAAACTCTGACTTATTTAGTCAGTAGATATTTTTAAATGTAGAGTTCTGTTGCAGTCCATCTCCTGGTCTGTGCTGAACTGCAAGCAGTGAGTGTAACCTCAGTGAATTGCTTGTGCCATAAACCCTTCTGTGCTCCCCAACAGACGTGGTCGAATCAGACCCAGCAGATCCTGGTTCCCGCATGGCAGCAGGTAGCGCCAGTGGCAGCTCCAGCCACATCTCTGGCCTCTGATCCTGTGGCTGGCCCACAGAGGCTTGGAGACTGGGGGTGAGTGAGTCCTCCTGCTTTTGTGCAGCACCTCCCTGGCTGTGATTTGACAAGGACTGTGGCTGCTGATGCACATGGCTTGCCATATAAACCTGCCTTTCCTTCTCCTCAGGAAGATGATTACCCAGGGCACCCACTACAGCTCAATGATCCCACAGCCTCTTCTAACGCATCAGATAACCTTGTCTGCCCCTCAGCCCATTAGTGTGGGCATTGCACACGTGGTCTGGCCTCAGCCTGCAGCTACCAAGAGGAACAAACTGTGCCAGAACAGGTTAGTAGAATATTTCTAACATTCAAAGATGGAGTTTCTGTTGCTGCTGTTTTTTGGGCAAGGGAACAACCTGTAGAAGTGGAGGCAATTGCTCTTAGACAGTCTTTGGGGAAAATGTGTCCTTTCTGCCTTAAGTTTTCAGTGTTATTTTGGTAGTAGACTAGGTGGGGAAATACCTGCGACAGTAAGAGGTTTTAATTCCTTTTGATTAGTATGTGCCTGTCATGGTGGAATGTTGTCCTTACAGGTATACGAATATATTCAGGTAGCTCTAATGAGGTATTCCTAAGTTTACATGAGGAGGGATATATCAGGTTTGGACAACTGAAAATAAAGAGAAAATAATAACAGGGTTGCCGTGTGCCTTGCAGTCATCTTTCATTGGTAGCCAAAAATTAATCAGCTGCTTGCTGAAGAAAATATGCCCCACTGCCATGCAAAGTACTGGCAATGATGTGGGATGCTCCATAGAGGGGGAAAGTATGGATTACATGGGCAGTGTCAGCAGTCCTGTATTAAGCAAGGAGTTCATCTGGAGGCTAGCAGCTTTTGTTTTCACGGAGAGTCTTTGCAGGAAGTCTGGCTGGATTTTCTTTGCTTGCTTTTCACCCAAATAGGATTTTCATTTCTTTTTTCCTTTGTAAGAAAGTGGGATTTTCAGTATACTGTATTTAGTGTTGTTGTCTTAGATATTATATACTTTTTGTCTTTCTTGTTAATGTCTGAAGCCATCCATGCCAAGTGTTTTTGCCTGTGTTTACTGCTCTGTGTTTTTCTTTGGAAAATCGGTGGCTAAGCCTACATTGCCTGCTTTGATTTTGTTGAAAACAGTCCAGCTTCCAGGTCTCGCAGCAGAGCTTCACTAAATCCCAAATGATGTGTTTCCTTCGCAGGAGCAACATGTTACAAAACACCAACATCCAAACTTCAGCCTTTATCTCTCCAAAGATACTCAACCTGAAGGCGGTCAAGAGAATCAGCTGCATAGAAGCACAGGACAATCTGAACTCTGAAGGACAGGAGAGTGGCTGTTGTGAGGCCTCGGTCAGGCTGGCCCCTGATCCCTCTGTCCCGAGCACCCCGCGCCAGGCGCTGTTCCTGGCCGGCTCCCCCAGCCCCGCCGTCAGCGTCATCACCATCAGCAGCGACACCGACGAGGACGACGTGGCACGAACGCACTCGCTGAGGGAGTGAGGAGGCCTTTGTTTTTATTCAGGTTTACTTAGATACAGCTGTCTTAGCACAGCTGCTGCAGCTCATGAAGCTGAGTTAGAAAAGGACCAATGATGAGCTTCTAATCAGATTTCAGGAGGAAGTTAACTCTGCAGCGCTCTTGGCTCTGTAGTGCTCATTATTTGAAAGAGAACAGCACTGTCAAAAGTCTGCCTCGTTAATCTGTGTGCGTTATGCCTTTTCAAACCATAGTTTTTTTATTTATTTGTTGACAAATCTTCTTGCTATGTATTCTCAATGATGTTCTAGCATCCAGTAGATAGTACTCCATACATATGGGTAGAAAATATTTCTGTAACAGTGTGAAAAGGTGAACCTTTGGGTGTAAAAGCAGATGCTGGGTATGGTCCCCCAGTGGAATTTTCTTTCATAGAACCATCACAGAAGCATGCAAGGCTTGAAAATTTAATGTTTGCTTGACTTCATCCTTCCTTGTAATGATTCTTAACTGGAGGAACTTGTGTTTTAGATCTAAGCTTTTTCAAAGGTTTCAAGGCTCTGAACTGCTGCAGTAACATTTTTTATTCTCCTTGTTTTACTATTGATTCAGTAAAAAGATTATTTGTTTAGTAGGTTTCAAAAAATGCTTGGAAAGGTTTAAAATCTGTTTTGGATGTAAAAGAAGCAAGGAATTGGATATTAATTTACACGTAAGGGGCCTTTTGTAATATTGGACTCCTTTTTATTCCATAATTGGACCTAAATGAGTGGTGAATGAGAGATGGTGTGTTTGCTGACTGTGTTTTTGTGTGCAGGTGTAAAGGGAGCCTCGAGTGCGAAGCCTGCCAGAACACCCTGAACATTGACCGCGTGTGCTCCCTGAGCAGCCCCGACAGCACGCTCAGCACCAGCTCCTCGGAGCAGTCGAGTCCCTCTCCTTGCAAGAGATCCAACAGGTAAAAAGGCAGGCTCCTGTCAGGAAAGAGAAACATCCCAGCATACAGCAGAGCCAGTTTATACTAAAAAATGCACAAGCTTTGTTATGTTGCCATCTGGTGAGGGTAAATGATCTATTTAAAAATTAATTTAGTGGCTTGCAGTTGCACAGCATAGACTGCTCTGTTATCATTCCTAACAGATCTGTCTTGCTGCGCTGGAAGCTTTCAGAATACTGAATGAATGGTGTTTACACAGCAAATATAAACATGTTGCGTGCAACTTCCTTTAGAATAAAAACCTTCTAGAGCTGCAGATTTAAATAAGCCAAAGTATGATGTGACAGATTTGGTTACCACATTTTTTTTTAATTTTTGCAGCCTCTCCCATTGTATATCTTGCAATGTTTAATGACATTGATGCCTTTTTTCTTCCACCAAAAGTAAGCCTCACTTAGGTGAACTGTTTATATGAACAGCTTTTAAATGTTTTCGTCTTCACAGCCTCACATCTAGCTTGAGCCTTCAGCAGTTTCATTGTGCCAAATGAATTCTAATTAGGGTCCTAATGGAAAAAAGTTTCTTTAAAATAATTCAAGATTCTATCACAGCATATATTGAGAAAGAGGTGGAACTCTGAGTCTGTACAGGCAGTTTTATATGTTTTAAACTTTGGACAGCCTAAATTAAGGATGCTTTTAGTGGATAATTTGTGTATATAAATCTCTATGTAAACACAATTCTCTCCCCTCAAGAAAAAATGGAGGGTGTTAAAAAAAGAATTTAAAAAAACCACTTTTGTGTGGCCAGCTCTGATACCCATTTGGAATTCTGTAAAGCCTGACATCTGCGGTGGACAAACCTCTGCAGTGCTGGTCACTGAATGCACTGAAAGGTGTAGTGGGTTGTTGTTCTCTGCACTGTCCAGGATTAATCCATCACACTGATTTTTTGGTGGATTCGTTTTCTGTTAGGTTCCTAAACATATCCAGCTCATTCTGCAGGCACAACTGCTAGATCCAGCAACAAGAGGCTAGTAATGCAGCACATGGATAGATATTATATTTTTTAGGGTGACATGATGTAGAAGATAATCCCAGACAAATTTCTAATGTTTCTATGACTTTTAAGATATTAAAATAAAAATTTGCCGAAGTTAAATAGATGGATAAATCCAGGTATATTTCCCTGGTCCTGTTTTTTAAGCTTTTGTCATATCTGATTGTAAAAGAAAAAATAACTAGAAGCATTTGAAGAATTTGCATTCTGATAATTAAATTTTAGTAAAGATTTAGATAGATGTGTCTTGTACTGGGAGGCATCAGGTAGTCTTACTGGTTGGTAGTTAACATTGTTAATACTTTAATATTCTTTAATATCAAAACATTCATAACTTCAGATAAGTTTTTATAAAGGCCTGCTTGATTTTGTGATATTTTCTTTGAATTTGAATTGCAAGAAACTGAACTGTAATTTAATTCCATTTGTAATTCACTTTTATGTCAATAGCAGAGGAGTGTATTGGATTCTGGTTTCAGTAGCATTCGACTTATATTAAGTCATATAAATAGTAACTTGGATCACAGGTTAATAATACAGAAATACAATTTCAGTAATTGTCACAGTATCGCTGTTTGTTACTCAGAATTACCTGGTTCTGTTGGCTAAATCTTTAGACTTTGGTGCTGGCCTTCATCATATCAAAGTACTTCTTACAAAAATTAATTTTTTAAAATGGTTTTATTTATATTGTCCTATTTTTAAAAAAACATGCAGTAAGCACATGTTACATGAGCTGTAAAATCACTAAGGGAATTGCCCATATGTTTAGGCATTAGTGAAGTCACTGCTGCTTTTTGTATGCTTTAAGTATGTATTCCATCAATTTTTAATATAAAGACATTATCTTCTTTCTCTGAGCCTTGCAATTTATGGGTAGGATGAGTTTGAATGTATGTGCTTATATAATTACATTTTTATCCATCATTTTTATCCATCTTTGAATAATTTCACTTCCATAAATTTTATGTGGTAATTTAAGAAAAGGTGTCTCTGTCATGCAAATATCTTTGTTTCATTGCTACACTTTAATTTTTTGACAGTATGTCAGATGATGAACAGGAAAGTGGATGTGATACAGTGGACGGTTCCCCAAGCTCAGACTCCTCAGGACATGACAGCCCCTTTGTGGAAAATGGCTTTGTAGACAATAACAATAAAAACAAGGAAGCGAGAGCCTCAGTTAACCCTGAAACCAAATCAACTGTTTGCACAGTAGTGGTACCACCAATGAGACTTGAAAACAGGTTACATCTTGAGGAACAGATGGTGAATACAGGTAAGTTAGTTCAGGTGTTTTTTTCTATCTATGCCAGTGGATAAGAATAGAAGTTTCAGTATTTATTCAATATTTATATAGATGAAGAGTTTGACCTACTCATGCAGCTGCTAATCTGTAGTAACCACTTCTAAATAGTGCTAAAGTCTGACTTTAATTAGTGTATTGCATTATTATTATTTCTCCTTGCGTGCTTAAGCAAATGAAACCTTATCTAACTTTTGCCAGAAGAGAATAGTGACAGCAAAAGCATAACACTGTTTATTTCTGTGTTGGAAGATGCTACGTGCCAGCCACTGAAAAAGGGTCGGTCTGTCGTGGGAAGAATAAACCAGTCTTCTGTTGTAGGAAACCGTCAGCAGAAACTGACGTCAGCATTCCATCTGCAACATGGAAACTTCGGTCAGGTAAGTGCACTCACATCTAACAGGCTCCAAACGTGGAGTTGGAGTAGTTGAGTTCCAAACGGAATGCTCACAGTTTCAGTTGCTGTCAATGGCAGCTGCAGGTTTTCAGCAGCTTGATTAAAGAAGTGTTCAAGTCTTGAAAAATGGATTGCAACTTCTGGGCAAGTTATAAGTATACTTCATTTGGGGTCATTTTCTTAGAACAGCTGACTCTATTTTAAACAATAATAGAAAACCCACATTGGCAAAATTGTCAATGCTTACACAATATCAAAGCACGAGCCAAAAAGAAGAGTATGTTAGCATTTACTTTTCCTGCATCCAAATGCTAAAATAGCCATAGTGTGCAGTTAAAATCTGCAGCTGTTTCTCAGTGTTGTTCTGTCAGTAGTGTGCATGAAAATGCTTTTAGTTTGAGTATAGGGAGATGAGATAGAGCTTAGCAAACCCAACTATTTCTTACCTTCACTGCTGGGTAGTGAAGCTGGAGGGGAGATGAGGTTGTGATTGCAGTTTCATCCAATGTTAGAAGATACCCAAAGCTAGTTTAAAAGTTACTTTTATCATTGCTCAACAACACAGTAAATGTGTCTGCTGTGGCTGAGAACTGAAGTTGACACACGACATGAAGCTTAAGTCCCTTTTAATTAATTAACTTTGAGCTGTAGCTGCATTGAACTTTTGCTTAGATAGCTGGAGGTACGTTAATGTGAGAGCAGTACCTGTTTGTGTAAGTCTTGCAGAGAAACCGTGAATGTTGTAAGTTAAATACTAAATGAAAGCGTGCTATGTGTAGATAAGAGGATTTAGCAATAATGACTTGAATAGTTTAGATTGAAAGAAACATTTGGGTGGGTGACACAGTCTCCCCTTCTGCATGATTATGCAAAAGGATTGGTTTAATTAATTTTAAGCAAACCTTAATATGATCAGCATGGTATTAATTTTTAATCTCTTCAATGTCTGCAGCTCCTCAGCCTCTTGGCAGAAAGTGTAGAATGTTATTTTCATTACAAAAATTTATGCTGATCCTTCCTTCTTTGTAGATGCCCTATGTAGTTTGAAGACTGCATCATTTAATGGGAGTAATTGATTTTTAGTCTTTTCTCTTTGTAACTGTTAATGATTGCCACATCTTCCTGTGATCATAGCCCTAGACTTCTGTTTGCCTAGTTGTCTCAGATATTTTCAATCCGTTTATTATTTTTTCTGCTCTCCTCTAAAATTTCTCTCCTATTTGTCCTCTTTGTGCCTCATTATGGTGCCCAAACTGAATGCAGCACTTCCAATTGATGCCAAGCCAGTGCTGAGTAGAGTGGAATAAGCACCTTGCTCATGTGATACATGGTATTTCTGTTAAAACAGCCCAGCATGGCATTTTATCCTTTTTTTTTTTTTTTTTTTTTACTTTGCAAGAGCATTAAAAATAACTTGTGTTCTGTTTTCCATCTCTTATTGTCAGATTTCCTGTCTGCGCTGCTACCTAAATAGCTAATACATTTTTTTTTTTGTTCCGTTGAAGCATTTAATTATTCCTGTCTCTATATTCCTCCTGATTTTGAGTTGACTAGTTTTAGTGCATTCCTCCATTTTTCCCCCAGTCTCTGTGCTCGGGATCACTAAGCCCTTCCCGTTTCTGTGTGTGCGCAGGTTCAGCACGTGGGCTCGGGGCCGCAGGAGTGGAACGGGAACTACGCTCCACGGAGGCAGCAGGCTTTCATCCCGGCCACCGTGGCTGGCCACGCCTTCTCCCTGCCCCAGGGAAGCCCAAACCACGGCACGGTGCACGCTCACCTCTCGGGGAGCTCCCACCTGGGAGCGCAGCCCGCCATCCTCCCGTACCCGTCGTCGGCGCCCCTCAGCACCGCCGCGCCTGTCGCCCACCTCCTCGCCTCGCCGTGTACCTCAAGACCTTTGTTACAGCACCCGACCTACAGCCTGAGTCACCCCAGCGGGATAGTGCACCAAGTCCCCGTTGGCATCAACCCCCGCCTCCTGCCTTCCCCCACCATCCATCAGACTCAGTACAAACCCCTTTTCCCGCCCCACTCGTACATCGCGGCGTCGCCCGCCGCTTACACGGGATTTCCACTGAGTCCGACAAAACTCAGCCAGTATCCGTTCATGTGAGAACTCAGACACGGTATATTGAGGAAGCTCAATGATACAGAAGTTTGGTTTGAGAAGAAACATGGTATTTATTAAATATTAGCCATGGCACAACAGGAAAATTATTTTTTTGAACCATGTAGACTTGGGTGCAATTTAAACAACTCTGAGCTTTAAAAAAACTCACTTTTAATGTGTTTTGCACATTTGGTATAACTTGTCTTTGGTCATGTTATCTTCTTATATAGTAACTTTAGACAGGTGACTTATGGGAGCAGAAATCTGGTTTTGCTCCTGCTATTTTTTATAAAATTGCCTTCTAACTAGTGCAAGACACGTCTACATTTGGGAAGCCATTCAGTGTACAGAACTAGAGCAACAGATGCACATGTGTCAGCAGTACGGTGTAGAAGTAACTTGTTTGTATTGCGTATCTTGGTGTTTAAATGTTGAGTCACTTATCTAAAAAGTTGAGCTGTTGTTCTTCACATTGCATGTGTCTTTTGCATGGGCAAAGAAAAGGCCTAAACATTGCTCTTAAATGTTGTTGTCCTAATAATCTCAGCTGCATTGTAAACTGTTCCCACACATAGTGCCTTAAATATTTGAGGTTGTTAATGTTATTACTTATATATAAATGTTGAGGACTGCAGCACTTAAAACTTCAGATCTGCTGATTTTTTGATAGCGTAATGCTCATTTTGGGTTTTGTGTGGTATGATTTTAGTATTGGGTGTATTTTCCTTATTGAGAAGGCAGCATGTTTTGCTGTAGCCGAATTTTGCTGTCTCTTTTTTTTCCCCCCAGAATGATCTAGCTTCAAGACAGGACTTTAGTAGTGCTTAAGGAAAGTTGATTCAGTAGCTATTGAATTGTGACACACAAGACAGTATTTCATACTGGCAAATGGAACTGCAATACAACCTAAGTAGTTTATTTTAAAAGTGTTTGTCTAATTGGATATAATAAAATGTTTAGAGGTGAGGTAGGCATGACTGACTAGCTAATGAAAGGAGAAGCCAAGTGCTCATTGATCCATGGTGTGGTTTCATCTTAGCTTGAGCAAACCATGCAGTATTTAATAACTAGTAGCAGAATATTTACTATTGAAGCTTGAAAAAGATGTGAGTTCTTTGTGTGCAATCTTTCATTTATGCATGGGAGAGATTTTAGTCTTTTTACATGATAGTATTTGTTTTAGCCTGTTGTGGGTGTTTGCTTATTTAATACATTCCGTCAGGGACGTAAATTACATGCTTTTTGCTTTTTTTTTCCCCTTTTTTTTTCCCCCCCTTAGGAAGTGTGTCTTTTTGTTTTTTTGTTTTGTTCAAATGAAGTTGCTTTTGCAGCACCAAAGACTTAATCATCCATTTCCTATAAAAGGTAGCTACTTTTTCATAGACCTCAAGTATACTGTAGTGTAGAGATGGGATTTACGGAAGGTATTAAGCTGAGGCTGTGTTTTAGCTTATGGGCAAGTAATAAATTGTATCATTTATCTTGAATGTATCATAGATAAGCTGCTATATAATGATTGCCACTTCAGATAGCTGTGAAATTAGGTGATTAACTAGTTCTTTCTTAGCCTTCTAATTTCTGTACAAGTCTAATTACATGGAATAGAAGCTGGGTTTTGGGTTTGGTTTGTTTTTTTTTTTTATTTTAAATTTTTATTTTGTTTTCATGTTTGAGGTGTCGTAACTACTATACTGTAAATGATGGAAGATGATTGCATATGTTTTTTTGGGGTGTGTTATTTGCATCAGTATTTTATCTCCATTAACTTTGAGCTCATCACTGCATATAAGTGGATGTATTAATGTAACTTAATTTTTTTATGTTTTCATATTGGCATTGTGTAGACACTTAAGAAGCTGCATCTTGCAGGCTTGACTTAACTTTTTTTAAAACAAAATCTGGAATACAATCCTTGCAATGTTGACTGGAATAAGAGTGCAAAGCATTTGAGTTTAACTCTGTCAATAAGCTAATAACTGGTAATCTTTTTCTTTACTCCACTAACACAAGCAGTGTTTTATTTAATGAATGTCTGAATGAAATAAATGTGCCTACATTTGATTTATTTTTTAAGTAATAACTAAAATACAACAGTATTAGATCATTTAAAAAAAAGAAAATACCAGCAGTACATTTATAATCACACTGAAAATTAAGAAACCTAACTTTTCCCAAAAGTTTCAATGTTTTTAGTAACCAACTCTATGCATTTTGTACAAGTGTGTGTGTATATAAAGTATACATTAGCAACTAGGAGTTATCCTGATGAATTTGAAATCTTATCGACACATCAGTAAAGCCTAAACGTAGGGAGTCAAATTGGACGTCCACATTACCACTTCAAGCTTGTGCTGTATGGTCCAGCAGACAATTTTCTGTTCACTCCCTTGTGCTGGGAAATGACCCTTTTTTTTGGTGCTCGCTCCATTGCAGGCAATGGACACACCAAGAAACCACCAATGCAAACAGAGCACATCAATTTTGTATCATGGTAACAAAAAAAAAACTGAAACCACTGCATTTTTTTTTTTTCCTGGGGTCACGGGGATCATCATGGGTCTGATGTATTTTCTGTACTTTCTTTTTACTGTGCTTAAGGTTTGGAGCTGACGTGCTTGTTAAATTGACACGGTTCTCTGTATATCACCACAGGAAAAGATTGCTGTAAATGTGCCCCAAATTAGATCTGCTGCTCTTTCTATGTATTGTAACCTTAGAAATGTCTGCATTTCAAAGAATGAAATATTTGGGATCCTGCCGCAGCTTAAATTCAATATACCAGGTGACTTTCCCCCTTCCCCCCCGCAATATACTCTGAGAGAACAGACTCTTGTCACTGCAAGTGTCTGGGGCCCATCTGCAGAAAAAAAGCTTTCAGGGTGAGGGCCTTTTCTGTGAAAAAAGTCATCCTCTGAGAAGCATTTTTACATGATACCGTTTTAATGCCTTTTTTAAATAAAACACTGCATGACTTCGGAATTGCATATCTGCATATTACTTTTAATTTGCAAGGTTTTATATGAATTTCTTGTGTTCGATTTTTAACTTCAGGGTGTTTTATTGGTCAAATATGCTACTGTATTAACTCTTTTTTTTGGTTTTAATTTTTAAATTTTTCTGTTTTTACTGCTAATTAATGTGGTTTGTGTTAAGTAAAAGTTAAATCACACTGCAAGCTGTAGGAAGACTTGTTCTAGAAACACCCAGTGATAGAGACTTGATTAATAAGGTTGAACTGTTACTGTTTAACAATTTGTAGACTTGTGGCTTTTTTTTGCTTTGGATTTCTCTGCTACACTAGTTCGCCATGTAGCAATTGCACTGTGCAATATTACAATATGAGGACTGGGAAAATTTTTTATGGATGTAATGTCTCTTACAGTTTGCGATAGTATTTCTTTCTAGTTCTCAGTGATTTAAATGTGACCAAGCCTTCTGTACTTTGTCACAAAAAGCGGGTTTTCCAGGTGACTATTTTGGTGAGTGTCAAAATAAGAATTTATGGTGTATTACTGTCAAGATTCACTTTGAATTAAAATATATATTGCAGCAGATGACTTTTGGTGGCTTTTATTATTTGCTGTGTTACACGAAGGCGAAGCTGATGAAAATTGACTGGGAGGGAGGGCTCTAAAATTCTGATGTAATCATTCGACTGAGCTGCTTTCTGAAATTTGAAATTTTATGAGCTTTCAAGGTTTGCTTCTTCAGAGGGTCTTGAGAATCTGTCTTTAGTGTAGCCCCACCTTGAAGGCTCTTTGTTCTGGGTGTCCCACTTTTACAACCTTAGAGGAAGGTTCTCTGGCCCAGATACCAGCAGACGCCTCGCTGCTGCCGAGGTTTGTGCCAAGCTGGTGGCAACTGCTGCCTGGCCAGCAGGAAGGTGCTCCTGCTGCCACAGATGGCCCCAGATGGGCAGTGGCACCAGATGGCTGCCTGGTATGGACCAGACATCCATGGAAGGCACATTTGGCAGTGCTGCTCTCAGCCAGACATGCTCACTGTGCCGTGGGGTTGCAGTTCCTGCTGAAATCTGGTGGTTTGGAAGCTGTGTGATGGTGTGGTTGGGTGCCCACGTGTTCTTCTGGGGAGGAGAGTTTCTGTGCCTACCATCGCATTTAAGGTGCAGTCAGAAATGACATGTAAAAGACTGAAATGGCAGTGCAGTATATTTTTGATGCCAAAATATTTCAGAATTGAGAGGAAGCTTTAATTTGCTAGATGCAAGGTGCTGCTGATACCAATCTGTCACAGCCCTCCCTCTTCAATGCAATTGGTCACGGTGTCTGCAAAGCTTTTCCTGCAGCTCTGTCCCTCAGCTGATGTGTAAACACAGCTGTCCAAATTGCACAGACACCTGTTGCTTTGAAAGCTGCTTCCTTTCCCTTCTTTACAGCTAACCTAGTGTATTGTTGACTTTTAAACCCATGTTGGTACCTAGATCCCACTTTTCCCATATCAGATAGGGCCACTGCCTTGGTGTATTTCACACTCTCACTTCTGGCAATGTCTAACAGACAAGGAAAGGCAGCCTGAGCCTTTCAAAGGGAATACTCTGCCTGTGAAGTCCTTTCTGTTCTTGCTTTCTGTTAGTGATGATGTCCAACTGTCCCCTCTGCTCTTTGCCATCCTGTGGAAGGAGTGGACTAGGACAGGCAGTTATGAGAAAGTCATCTTCCTCCGAACTGCCTTTAGGATGACTAACACTGGTTTAAAATCTGGTATTTTTCCTGTCACTGAATGCAAAAGACAGGTTTGTACTGCGGTTAAGGTGGCAGATTCATTCAAGGAAAAGCTTCCAGGGTCAATGGGACTGTCACACACCTCAGATCTGTAGCAGGACAAATGGGTTCAGGGTGACAGTGTTTTCTCAATGAATCAGCCTGGGGTTTCAGCTGGAGAGATGACCAGTCTCTGGGAGGCAGCAGAAGAGCTACTGTTTGGTCCAACTCACAAAGCCGTCCTGATGATCGTGCTGGAGCCACATTCATCACTGCAGCTCCTGCTGCTGTGAGCTCCGCTCCTGGCAGCACGAGCCAAGGTTTTGGGAGGGCTGTGAATAGTGCTGCTCCCCACTCAGAGAGCTGTAACTCCCTTAGAGGCCCATGAAGTTCAGCAGGTGTTGTCTGGAGCAGTGCAGAGCCCTGGGAACACCAGAGGAAGGCTGTAGCCCCTCCTGCCTCTTCCCACACTGCGACTGAAATGGCTGATGTGATGTCCTGCTGTGCAGGAAGGCTTATTAAGCCATGGATAAGGTTTGAAGGTGATTAAAGTTAATTATACCTTCCTGCCTTTCACCTGTAGGAAGGAAGTTGCATTTTCCCTCTCAGGAGGGGAGGGTATGTGCTCTAAGCAGATTCAGATAATTCTACCTGCCCTTGTCCTGTGGAGCAGCATTGACATTCATTGATAGAATGAGGAAGCTTGATGCTGAGAGGCTGAAATACACATTTGAATGGATTCTTCTCAGACCCTGAAACAGCAGGTTGGGAGCATCTACACCCTGCTGGTGGAGGTGCCTGGACACCGAACTCCATTCTATGATTGTATTTGGGGAGTGAGACGTTCATTAAAATGAAAAATCCCAACTGTTCTCTAGCAAAGAGAGACTGTGACCTGCCAGCAGCTTCACCTGGAAGTCACTGCCTGGCCACAGCCACTTCTCATCCATGGATGAGATCCTCATCTTATGGGTTACCTCATAAAAATAAGCAAGACTGGGAATGTTTGCAGTAGGTCTACTGCAAGCAAGGTGGTTTTAGATCTGGAAAAAAGCCCCAGCCAAACAGGACTAGAAAAGTTAAGTTCAGGAAGTAGCTAACTACTGTTACTTGGTAAAAAACCCCAGTGATTTTTCACTAGCTGTAAAAGATCTAGTCATCATTCTGGAAAATACACATTTAAAAAATCCTTTGAAATAACAATCTCCTACTTGCATTTTATACATAATAGATACACAAACGCACTGTGTAATGGAAAATTAAGATGAAACCATAATGCTTAAGAGCTAGACTGAGAAAAAGTGCTGTCAAAATTAGTTTATTGATGGCTCTATTACAAAACCAAGTTATGACAAAACCTAGAAAACTATGAAAATGATGAAATGGGGTTTGTTCAGGGCTCCCTGAAGGTGCCAGCAGAGGGCCCTGCACTAAACGTGCTGGCCCTGGATTAAGCATAGTGATGAGCAAGCTCCATTTCACTATAATAATCATAAACTGCCATCTTTGCTCTGGATAATCGCTAGTAGTCATCAAGGGGAAGCTAATTTTGCTTGGAATGAATTAGTGATTTGTGGAAACGGTAAAACGTCAGAAATGGGACAGCATAATTGTGTTGATGACACTGGGACTGTGCTGAAGCAGTCAGATAAATATGTAATTGTGGGTTGTCACGGCTTTGGAGATGCTGCGAGCGGCTGGGGAGCAGTGTGTCAGTCTGTGGCTGGCCCATGCTGAGGCTTGCTCCACCTCAAACCTGACTTCTAAGAATTTCTCAGCAACACAGCTTCCAGCAGAGCAGAATTGCTGGGAGGCTGGGGCGGCTTTCCTGCATGTAAGCAACGCTGCAGCCTTTCAGGATCAGCTCTCGGGGTGTTGTGTCCCAAACCCACCTTTGCATTGCTCCTCCCATCACCATTGCCTGTTGCCCACGGGCATGATCTGGGAGCTGAAAGAATTCATGGATGTAGTTCCAGGAAAGAGATGGTACCAGAATAAAGAATTCACATTGCTTCTGTTGGAAATAGGACTCGGAGAAAACACTAAATGAACTGCCCAGTGCTGGGTGTGACGGTGCCTGAGGCAGCTGCTGGGCTCACCCCTCTGCTGTCCACAACACATTTCATGTGGTTCGTTCCCCAGTGTACCTTAAAGCAAAACAGAGAGGAAACCTCTGTCTTTTGTTGCTTTCCTTTCAGTCTGGAGCTCTGAGCCCTATCCCCGGCAGGGCGGGAGTGATGGAGCGAGCCCAGGAGAGGGGCGACCGGAGGAGGCTCTCCCGTGCTTGCAGGGTGGGTGGCTGGGGACGAAGCTGCCGGTTTGGTCACCCCCTGCGGTACACCCGAGCTCCTTTATTCCCAGAGCTGCTTCTGCACTTGCAGAAATGCTGCCGGTGGTGATCGGCGCTGTGGCAGGGCTCGGGCTGCTTTGCCGAGAGGAGGTGCTGGCTGGTGCCTGGGGTAACGAGGGACATCTTTGGACATGTCCCAGCCCGGTGACTCCCAGGCCGGGACGTCGGCTGGCAATGACCGGTTCCTCCAGTGAGCAGAGAGGACTTTTAGCCTCGCCAGGTCGCAGCCCCGCTGCGAGCGGGGGCACCTCCGTTTACACCCAAAGGTAGCGCCGGGCACAATCGCTTCCAAAAATGCGGGAGGTGACGGATGCCCGGGAGCCGCTGTCGCACCGCA
>VZTX01008311.1:180239-253512 GCA_013400915.1 Pardalotus punctatus | reverse complement strand
CCGCCCTGCCCGCGGGCTCCGCGGGGCGGCTCGGGCTGCCGTGCGCGGAGCAGCCTCACCTGCCGCGGTGGCACCGGGTCCCGCCTGCCCGGGCCGCCACCCTGAAATGTACCCGGTGCCCGGCACCGCCGGGAGCGGGGAGCAGCCCGGCGCTTCCCTTTGTCTGCCGCATCCTTTTCTACCGCTCGCGGAACAGAGGCTCCTCTGTGGGCAGGGGATGCTCGGGCTTTCTGCCTTTCCCCGAGACAGCCGGCGCTGCCGGCAGCCCCGGTCTGCCTGGCTGGCGCACAAATATCAGCTTTTCCTGTGGGACGGGATAGTTGGATTAGGTCTTGTTCCTTGCGGAGAAAGGGACGGGCAGAGGCTTTTGTTAAACGGAAGGATCAGTTCTAGTGATTCTGTGTGTGTGTGGCGAGGAGGAGGGGAAGATAAGGAGGGGTTAGGAGAGGGCAAGCTCTGCTGAGATCTGAGCGCTACATCTCAAATGCAGCTGAAAGCTCCGACAATTTCTGGGTTATATTTTTCCTATTTCCCTCGACTTTTTGAGTCAGGCAGTGTCCTGTGCTCTCCAGACTTGTTACAGCAGTGGATATACTCAGTGACCTCAATGCAGAAATGGTTACTGTTGCTGGCAGTTATTGTATGTGCCAGATAGAGATGCCAAATATAATTCTGAGGCTGTGCTAAACGAGGCTAAAATATTGGCACATTAATTCTATGGATTTAAGAAAGGAGTAGGGACATGAGTCCATGTTTTGAAGCTGTTAACATGTATGTTCAGGAATTGTATACAATTGATGTCGGTTTCATGGCCATAACATAATGAGGTTTCTCATTTGCAGGTTGTAGGTTGGTGGAACAGTGCCTCATGCTGCATTGTTTGTGCTGAGCATGTAAATGCCACTGTCTGATTTACCTCTATAGGATAAATGGACCCATGATCAGAGGAATGGCTATTTTTTCACCTTTGCTTGTCAAGTCAGTCTGGATTTCACAGGAACTACCACACCATATCTAAGTTATGAAATGTGTGTTCACTTGGAGGTAGCCAGGCTCTCGGAGCTGAGTTGCAAAAGCTGAGGTATTTCTGACAATGCAACAAGACACCTCTTCACGTTCCAGGATGAGATTCAAGAGTAGAATGAAAAGTGTCAATATTCTGTTTCTTCCCTTGTAGTCTGTATGTGTTTATTGAGCAGACATGATCTCATTTGTGAGTGAAGAAATCCAATAGAGTTAAAATGTATTTGTAGTTATTTCATAGCCAACAGCTTAGAAAAAAGAAGAAGAGGTGAGAAGCCGCAATAGTGCCAAGCCAAAGTACATAATCATAGTGTACACAGCACACACAGTGGAAAACACTGTCATTGATAGGCTTTGCCTGGGAATTTTAGATTATTGGGTAGTTACATTAATATACTAAACAAAATTTGTTGTGCTTGATAGCTTTGAGCATTACAGCTGGAATTGCAAATAAAACTTTACTACTCCTGTGCAGCGTTGATCACCAGATATGATTGCTGAGGTGCGTAAATTGAATGTCAATTAACCTTAAAAGCTCTGCCTTCCAGAGGGATAGAGCACATGCAATGCTGTCTCCCATTGAAGTCAAGAGCAAAACATGAGGTAGAGGCAGATTTTCAATCAAGAACGTAATCTGTGTCTAAGAATGTTTACATAGAGCAGTCTACATGTAGACCTGGATTTCTTTTATGCAAATGTGCTTTTACTGATTTTGGTGATTACAGCAGGAATGTACATAATTAGTAGAGCACATCTACTGCCATGGAGTCCAAGGGGATGCAGTAAACACTGAGAACAGCACTTGTTGTGCACCATTTTTATTGCAGCTTCCTCCACTGGGAATATTTGCCTCTCTGGGTAAATGATATCTGTCCATATGCACACACTCATGGACAAATGCTGCATTCTTCTTTCGGGTTTGTGTGCAACATGTGGCATGGCAGTGTGTGAAGACAAAGCAGGGAACCAGGAGCACGGAGGGAAAAACCAGATTTCCTCTGGTGCTACTGCTTCAGAAGACAACTCAAGATCGCCCTGACCCCTGAGATCAACAATATTTCCTCAGACCTCAACAAAATTCAACACCAAGGGCAATGATCTCCTTGAAAAGGGATCCTGGCAGGATGAGGCTTTGGGTTTCCAGCTGTTGGGAGCAGAGAGATTGGTTGTGTCTGTGTTAGGGGCTCTGTGCTGGTCAGTGCCTTGGGACACTTCCAATATCAAGTACAGAGTGATTAACTTTCAAACATCAGATAAGAAGCTTTATTTGTAGTTTTAGAAGTATTTTATGCTCCTTTAGCTGGGTACATACCATATTGCCCAGTGACATGCAGAGTTAATAAGTAATTTCCACAGCATATCACCCCCAGGACCACTGCTTGAATTCAGGTTGAAAATAAAATGACATTGTGCTCGGATTACAGAATGGCCAGTGCAAAAATTAAGTCAGACTGAATGTATCTGTCAAGAAAGAGAGAAGCACCAGAAATCAAATGAGGGAATGTGAGGTTTTGGGTCGACTCCTACCGTGCTCCAACCAGGTAGAACTCACTTGTGATCCAGAGCTGTGAACTGTGGGCAATCATTTCCCCTGGGAGAAGAAGAGAGAGA
This sequence comes from Pardalotus punctatus, assembly GCA_013400915.1. Classification (NCBI taxonomy): domain Eukaryota; kingdom Metazoa; phylum Chordata; class Aves; order Passeriformes; family Pardalotidae; genus Pardalotus; species Pardalotus punctatus. The sequence goes on along the minus strand of VZTX01008311.1, from coordinate 250,878 downwards.
CAGTTTCGAAGAGAGAGACAGCTGTTGGAAGCTGATCTGGTGTTGGTGGAGCATCTCTCAGCCATTCAATACCTGTGTCACTATTGTTTGGGTGAAACAGAGGAAAAGGTACATTGCTCACGGTTGTGTTACTCATGAGATTAATCAGCTAATCAGAGAGACCGAAGTTTTCAGGAACAATAAAATATACCTTTTACATTTTGAATTGCTTGCCTGCATAGCCTGTTTGAATGATAAACTTGTCAGGGAAAGGTCCATTTCTTCCCGTGCTTGCTGAACACCAGCACAGTGAGATCTCACCTTAATTAACAATGATTTCACAAACAATAGGGACACCTCCAGCGCCGTGGCTGCTTCTCGCAGCCGGAGCCCTGATTGAACAACTCGGAGAGTGCTCCGTGCCAGCTGCTAAATTGCCAGTGCCACCTCCCACAGACTGCGGCTCCCGATGGATGGCAGTACCTGAGCACTGACTCGGTGCCTCTCAGCTCCTGAAACTCCCCAAAAAGCTCCGGAATTGGCACATCTGGAAGTGTTCGGGTCGGTGTTCTCACCGCCAAAGGAGCTGTGAGCATGTGGGGCACGAGTGCTTCCCTGCATCCGGCCCTGCTCTATGGAAAGTGGTGAGGACATGGAAAAAGGCACTCTGCAGATCCTGTGGTTGCTGTCCAGAATTACCAATCCAGCATTTTAGGAAATCAATAGTTTCAAACCGGTCACGTTGCTCTTTTAATGTTCCGATGATCCTGACAGAACAAAATGCGTGCAGGCATCTCAGGTAGCCTGTGAAAAAACAGCAAAAAGTTCGTGTTCCAGCTCATTTTAGTCAAAACAGAGCAGGGATCTACAGCAAGGGCTGAAAGAATGGGCCCCCAGGAGCACATAAAAGGGTGCTTTGGGAGGATTTGATGGATATTCTTGGCATAGATCCTCCAGTCATGAGTTACTTTCTTCCACTGCATTCCTGGATCTGAGCTGATAATAAATAATTAGCTGACAGTAAATAATCTGGTTTTAGAATCCATATAGATAGAGAATACCTGAAATTCATATCTACTGAAACCAGTTTGTTGAAGCTGTTCTCTGCAGGTTAAGACAAGCAAGTATCTCAGAGCAGGTTGAGGGGTATCCATGTTTTGCCTGTAGGGAATGCTGACTGGCTGTTTCGGGCCTACGGTAAAAGAGCTTTTAAATCTTATTTTCTGACATGTTCACTCACCTAGTAGTGTATTGCATCCTCCTAATCTTCACTGCACTGTTTTTTTAAATCTTTCATACTTACTTGAGGTCAGGCTGCTAAACAAGAGGAAGGGGACTGTGAGTAATTTTCTGTTTATGATATTTTCTTAGTCATGTGGGAAAGGTTGTTTCTGCTGAAGTAAATACTGATAATGTTTACATATGAATTCAGGCTTCAATGTCCAAACATGTCAACATTTCATTAAAAAAGAAATGAGCATTTTAGTGGTTATTTACTCTTCTCACTCCCTTCTGCTGAGGCTGGTGAAGGAACTGCTGCACCTGCTGAACCGAATTTTACTGCATGACTGCCTTCCTGTCAAAGGTGGGATAGCCCTGATGGGCTTTGGGCACGGCATTTCCCAGCTCAGACAGCCCACAGGAAAACGTTCCCAGTGAGGGTATTTGGTGAGAAGTTCAGGATATGGGAACCCCCATGTGCACATCATGCAGAGCCGTTTGCTGCTGAAGGAGTTGGAGCATTCTTGGCACAGTTTTGAAAACCCACCAGGGTCTTCCCTTCTCCCTCCTTAAACGGAGCTTTCAGTAATTCTAGATTGGAAGAGGTCTGTGATAAGAAGGTCTGGAAATGAAAAAGAAGCAATTAAGAGCAAAGCTCAGTCTTTGAGCTGACATTTTGGTGGCAGCCTGGCAGATGTGGAGGAGGATGTAAAGGGAACATCTGCATCTGGTAATTGTTGTCACAAGAAGAAAGGCCAATAATGTTCTTAGAGTCTGAAATGGAGAAATGATGCCAATAGGTGTCTAAAGGGGCATCTTCCACCAGAGATGATGCTTCTAAGGGCCTCTCAGAAGCAAATATGAATGATTTGGTTTGGCTACTCCCTTTTATAAAAGAGGAGTTGTAGAAAATGGGTAGTCTGAAGATATAAATACTCTGGGCCCCATTTGGGTGTAAAGAAATGACTATGTTATTAATATTTAAATATAAACATAATATTTATATAAAATATATAAATCTAGAAGATATGTTAATTATATTATATATTGTTATATTTTATTATTATTTAATAAATATTATTATAAAATATGTAATGATAGATATAATAGATATATAGTATTTAAATAATGATTGCTTTTACGAGGTATACACAATGTATGTAGCAAAATACACACACACATAATATTTCTACTTGATCAGGAGGTTAAATCAGAGGAAATTCCTGTCTGTATTCTGGGAGCAGGAGGAAAGAAGGAAAAATGAAGGAACTTTCAAAGATGAACACAATGAAAACCCAGAATCACAATGCAGTGCTCCCTTCCACATTTTCTCCACTGTGCATTGCTGTAGATATGAAACCATCCCTAACACCTTTTAAAGCCATCATTTTAACACCTGTTAGCAACCTTTTTAGGGAGATGCTCCAGCTGATTCCTACTGACTTGGAATGGGAAGAACACATGGAAGAAATTACAGGAAAATCTATGTAAGACTGTAAACACAGAACGTAAGTCTGAGCCTCCAATTTTCAGGTATTATCATCAGGTTTGGTGCGTCAGCAGGGGAGCAGCTGTAGCTCTTCTTTTGAAATTTCTCCTGAATCGCCCTCATGTGTCTGCATTTTCCTCGTTATGGCTGGAAAGCCTCTGTGGTGACTGCAGTTGATTTTAGTTGCTCTCTAGGAAAAGTCTTTGTGCACGCTCTGCCTCCTGGGCTGTGCTTTCCTCCCTGCTCCTGCAGATGGGTGGTGACGAAACCTTCCTGGAGGAAGCCACTATAAATTGCAATCCATCTGGATCCCAGGTAATAAAAAGGCAGCAGAATTATCCTGCACCACTCTGCTGTTCAGTGATGATCTCACTGCAGTGTGCTTAGCTGAAAATATGGAAGAAGTCTTTAAAGAAATTGGTGCCCAGCGTTTGAGAGGTATGGATTTTGTACATTAAACCTGGTAGAGTTACTGGCTAGGCTAACACAGGAAGATTGCTACATAAATGTGTGTTATTCACAAGGCTGAGAAACAGATTTTTAAGACAAGAGAAAAGCAAAGTATTTAAATGCATGGAAATTCGAATGTCAAAAAAAAACAGATTCCAAAGGAATGGGAAACAAAGATGTATTAGTTTTCTGTGGTATTTCTTACACAATGAAACAACTGACACTAGCAAAATATTTTGGCAACCAATGTAAAAATGGTGAAAAAATAGTTGAAATATAGAAGTTTATCTGTGGAAGCAGTTTCTTACCAGATAGTTGTTCTGTGTTTTAAAAACAATAAAAATGATTTAGTGTATGTGATGTTCTTTGTCACTCAAGTTCTGAAAAACTCATTCAAAAGAAACCATTACAGACGTGACAAGTTTATTCTTTGTGTAGTTTTCCTTTAATCTGATGAGTAGCTTTAGCAAATGAACGTGTCAGTGGTGAAAAATTGGATTTTTATAGGGGTCATGGCTAATCAAGACAGTTTTCTGTCATTGTCTTTGATGAGAGGTCTTGAAGCTGAAATTTTTAGGGGTAGTTTTCAGAAAGTGTTCAAACTGATGGTTTTGGTTATGTTTAGCAAATTCTGGCCTGGCCTTCCATGATATTGTAACTTTAAAAGTACTTCTCTGGTCTTGTGTTTCTGGCTGAATGGTTTTAAGACTACTGCAGGCTTGATTGTGGTAGCTGTCCAGTATTCTCAGATGGGTTTGTCTGAATTTCCTGGTACTCACCAATTCTGAAAATCTCAAATGGTGTTGTGGTTTTTTTGTTGTTTTTTTTTTTGGGGGGGGGGGGATTAATTTTGTTTCTTTCATTGAGTGTAGCTGCTAAATTAGGTACAAGTAAAAGTAGATTTGAAAAAAGCCCCATCCACTGTTGACTGTCAGTCCACAAAGAGACAAGAGCTCTCATAATGGATACTACAGGGATGTTTTCAGAGCTGCAATCTCCTGAATTTATCAATATATTTCCCTATGCAAGGTTTGGTGTCTAAAACATGTTGCTATTTAAAAACAAATGTTTGACTTTATTGGAGTACTAGAGCTTGACCTCTAAATTGTCTACAGGCAGTGATCTTTTGCTAAATAAGTAAATGGGAGTGTTGATTAGACATTTTATGAGGTGTTCTTTGTGGCTCTACTGCTATTAAAAAACACATTATTTTCTATGGGTACCTTTCTTCAGGCTATTGAAACACCTATAAAAAGATTACGAACTCCTGTCACATAATTAATATGAAATTATTGAGTGATTTTCAAAAGGAATTTCACCAGATTATCACCCACCAAGAGCTCTTGGTGTTTTGCTGAGTGAAGTAAAACCTTTGTATTTTAGTGATGAGCCACGTACAGAAATGTTGACCAGCTGGGGTTTACTCCTGAGCACATGGAGATTTTCCTCCAGCCATCCCATATCCAAAAGGATAGTGGTTTGCCACAAGAAGGAGAATTTTATTGGTGAGACATTTCCTGGCATTTAGGTCACAAAGGAGTCACTGGTGTCAAATCTGCCTTCTGAATAACGTGAGCCTCAAGTTGTCTCTGTTTTAGTGACTGAGATGTGTGGCACACCTCTTTTTGTGCTGTGGTCAAGCCATGCCTGTTGCTATGAGCCCTCAGAGGGTTCAAAGCTGTGTATTTTCCACACCTTTCAACATTCTTGTGACTCCTCTTTGAATTCTTTTCAGTCTGGTGTCCCTCTGAAGCTGCAGCCTCTGCAGCTGGTCTGGTGTTCCTGGTTCAGCAGCACCAGTGGCAGATGTAACATAATTTTTTGTTGTAGTGCTGATCTTCCCAAGTATAAAAGTTCAATTAAGGTTACTCCTGTAGCAGTTTCCATTGATCTGATTATTCACCTCTGCTTCCAAGATTTTTCTATTTTTTTAGAACAAGTCTACTCTGCAGACTTTGGTGTAATTGAGAGAAACAAGATTAACGACCCTGTGGCTCCAGTGCTTCTCCTGGTTGTGGAAGCTGCTCAGGAGACACAGCCCTTCATCACAGCTGCCCTCACAGACACTCTTACCCTGTAAAATTGGTCTCCAATCTTTATTTCCAGATGTGTGGTCTGGTACTTGACCGCATCTGCTGGGCTGCTCCATTGTTCCTCACCTTCCCCATTGTCATTCAAGAACTTTTATCAGATAGTTTTGACTTCCTCCTGGTAAAAACCTTGGCTGCAAGGCTGAGAATCAGTCCCCATGCGAGTCTATTAGAAGCACTGCTGCTCATATTAGTAATTTAAAATCTGTTGCATAGGCACCACACCAATCTTATGTTTTATTAATCAAAATGTGAGATATAAAGGCAAATGCCTCATTGAAATTTAAGAATACTAGATCAAAAATTTTGTCGGATAGAAATATAAAATGAATTTAAAGTGCTTCATTGTCCATAAAAATTCAATCCTGGGCATTAATTATTCCATCCTCTTTTTATTCCATCATCAATCAAATCCTTTCTCTGCTAATCCAGTCTATCATTGTCATCAATATCAAAATCTCTATTTGACAGCTCCCATTTACCCTGTTTAAATGTCACAATATTATAGAACAAAGGTAAATACTGTTCTTTGTTTTCTTTGTCTCCTAGCACTAGCAATAAGGAGACAATCAACAATTGAGGGGGAAAAAAAAACCCCTTATTCCAAACCAGTCAATGCTGCTTCACACTCCCTCTGGCCGTAGGACTCACTGCTGCAAAAGTGGGTACTTAAAAAACCCCCAAATCTAATGGGATGCTGGGTGAGCACTGCTAAGACTGGATTCCCTGGATGCATCTAAAGATTTGGGGTATTCCAGCTGTATTAGAGCTCGACCTCTTCTGCTTCCTGCTAGAATTAATTTGGAAGCTGGAAGTACGCTGGAGGAAATCCTGGCCCTGGGTGGAGCCCACAGAAACTCCACTGCTGGTTTGCATGGGGCAAAGGGTTCAGTTGTTTTCTCTTCCTTTTCTGATCACTTTGGCTTCCTCTCTTTTGCAGCGCGGGCCTTGGTGCCCTAGGTAGGAGACTAGAATGGCACCTCGATATTAATCTCCTTTTTGTCCTCTAAGAGGCCCCAAGTCAGCCACTGCAATTAATGAAACTCTTGGAATGCTCGAAGGGAAGCGCGTCTAATGCTTATCTGAAATTACACTCCAGTCCTCCACCGTGCTGCAGAACAGTCATCCCTGCTGCATGGGCTGCCTGGGCACTGCGTGTTTGGCTGAAAAACCAACAGCTCGTTCGAAAAAAAAATCGGTGATGAATTAAAAGTGATAGATAGTGGGAGAAGGATAATAGTGTGTGGAATAATAGTGTGGGGAATATTCAAAGTTTCAGATACTTTAATATATCCAATATTTTCAGTGTGATGTAGATAATTAGAATTACCCCAAAGAAATAATCTTACAGGAGCATATTCTTGGAGCGAAGTTCGTTTTCAACAATATTAACTTTAGGCTACAACAGTGTAGCCTATTGTGCAGAGTCTGTGTAGGATAGATTTCTGTAGCTATTATTACAACTGTCCAATCAAAGGAATCTCTCTGTATAATTTCTACAATTATTTAACTGCTAATTTGATTCTAAAATTGTCTTTCCAGGCAATTATTGCTGAAATCAATGCCATCTACTCATGCACACAGAGGAAAATTCTTAACATCGCAGCCAGCCTAAATTCACTGAATTGATGTTGAATTGCTTAAAGTGCTTGGGTATTTCCATGAGTAATTAGGTCTATCCATGGGTGTCTTGACTTTGAGGTCTGGGCTCATCAGGGAAGTGACAGGGACATCAGTGGGTGGGCACCGAGTCTGAGCAGCAAGCTGGGTCTGAATTACAGGCTGCTTCTCCTGGGATGTACCACTGAGTTTGTAGTGATCCTCTTGAGAGAGGCTTTTGGGAAAGGCTGTTGGGAGAGGTTTTCAGTGGATTTCAGAATTTTGCTTGTGTGTCCTGCAATAATGTCCAAGGAAAAAGGTGAAACTTGTGTGGAGGGCATGAAGTACATGAGATGACAGTGATGTTCTCCTGAAGTGCAGCCTTAAGCAGACTGGAGCTGCCATTTTAAGGTGCCCAGCAAGTTGTAGTGCTCATCTCTCGAGCCCTTCACTGACTGGGACAATGTAAATAAATGCAGTAAAGATTAATCTGAAAATTAAATAACTGCACTGTGGTATTTGAGTTATCCATGCCTTCTTAAAATTGGTTTCTCCCCTTCAGTAAATTGTAGGTCTTTTCAGTAGGTGTAATTGTTAGCCAGACAACAGAGTGTGAAGTTGCCCGAGTTAGTTAAACTGGTGTAGTATTGAGACATCTCTGCCTCTGCCCTGTGTGAGTATGACATTTCCAGGAATGCCATGAACTTTATTTCACTTCAGGGTTGTTGTTTTGATATTGCTGATTTCGAGAAAGGAGAAAGAAATGCAGCGATACGTGTATAAGTCTTCTCACTCATTATATTTTTTTTGTTTTTAAATCCAAATACATCTTGCTTGAGTGTAAAGACAAGTATATCAAATTTTTCTTTTCTTTTTAGAGAAAGTTTGGTCTCTCTGTGGTCTCTCTTTGCTTTTATAAAAATGTAGTTTGGGAATAATTAACTTGAAAAATGCATCCATCTCACCTCACATCATCTACTTGTAATCTACCAGGTAAACAGTAAGTCAAATTGTGTGTGTGAAAGCTGCTGTGAGCTGCAAATTCCACCTTTTCGATATCTGTGTGTTTAACTACATCTTGATAGAAATAACATGGTTTTGCCTCTGAAGCACTGAATGTGTGCCTCTACAAAGATTTATTAGTTACAGAGCACCTTCCTCTTTTATAGTTTTTTAATATCAGAACAATGTCCTTGTTTCTCTTCAATACTATTGAAACAGATGAACAGTTAAGAATGACAGCAATTATATAATGGAAAAATTATTACTTGTATTACTCTATTCCTGTATGAAGTAAGACTTAGCCCCAGCAGAGTAAAACTTAGAAGTCTTTTACTATACCAGTACTTTTCCCAGTGATAATATTGACACTTATCCTTGTAAATAACTGAAGGATTGTTAATGTAGCTGATGCCACAGTCTCTTTAAGGAAACTACTTTTTATGACTATTAACACTGCACCTTTGATAATTTTCATGTCTAAAAGGGGAATATAATCTCAATTTGGAGCAAAGAAAGGCTTTCTGTTTATTACAAGTGGATTCTTATAACTGAGGTGGCAATATGATTTGGAAAACTTACAATGAATGGAGTTCTATGAGTGAATTAAATTTTATTCTTAAAAGGCATACTAACAGTGTTGATAGGGTTGGCGTTTAGGTGAGGTTTCTGGTGTGTATTTTTGCCAATGGGTTGTGATAGGGATTATTTTTAATACTTGCCAACCTGTACATATCCCATTGTGTGCTAAAAATTGTTCTTAGGAGTATTTTTAGGCTCACTGGGTAAGCTATCTTTGCTGGAGAAAACATGTGGTATTCAACAAGAGAGATAGTGAAGTCACTTAAGGAAAAGTCTCCTGTGGGTGCCCCAGCACTTGTGAGGAGCTTGCATTCCTGTTTTGTATTCTCTCAGCTGGGTACAGGGATCTTCTGGCTCATCTGGAGTTTTTCAGCTCTCCTGTGAGGTTTCCATGCTGGAAATGGTGCTGCATGTGCTATGTCCTCGGTTTTGTGGGGCTCCTGTACAGCAGGTGCTTCCTGCGCTGGCTCCAGGCTCGCTGTTCCACAAGCACAGTGCGGGCATGTGTCAGATACTTCAGGTCTTTGCTGGGCTGTGCAAGTGTCTGAAAGGCTTTAGTTAAACTCTGCTGCCTGCTTGGGCCTCGCTGCATGGCTCCTGCTGGCAGAGGTGCCCAGAGATGACATTATGTACACTTATTCATACCATCAGCTTTGGAGAATTAATGTACTTTAACGAGCATCTGTGCCCGCCACACTGGCAGCAGTATTTACATTCAATCAGCTCGGGCTTTTACAATCCACACTATTGCACATTTTGCCTCCAAAATGTCAAGAATTGTGGGAGCATCACCAATGCAGAGTTACTAACACACTCATGGATCTTGCTGTATTAAACCCCATTTCTTTATGTTTCTTGGGAAACAGTGATCATGGGGTGGTTTCCCTCTGTAAATCCAGAGGGTGCCAATCCATTTTACTGTGACATGTTCCCTTACCTGTGGTTGCTTTTGCTGAGTTAATCTCGGTGTAAAAGAGCAAATTTTCCTCTTCGCTGTATGTCAACTTGGGTTGACTCAGATCACACAATGTGCGTGGTCCCAGCGCTACATCTCCGCTCCAAGTTTACAGTGTTTGCCATCCCAGCTTGACAGCACTTTTTGGGGAGGATTTTCAGCAAAGAGGCAATATAGATCTGAATGTATTTCTCCTCAGTGCCACCTGCCAGCCCTGATGCTCTCTGAAGGCAGCAGGCCACCAGCATGGTGATATCAAACACCTCCATAACACCCAGAGAGGCTGCTCCTTTCCTGGCATCCCAGGTCTCCATTTTCTCTTTGTGTTTGTACTTTGACTCAGGCAGAAATGCGCTGTGCATTTCTAAATTGATGTTTTTATCTAATTGTTTTTAATAGTTGTTTCTTTCAGGCCAGCTGATCCATGCACTTTCCCGAGCATTTAATTTGTTTCTACATTAATTCCATATCAGGGAGTAATTAGAATAGACAAAGAAAGAGTAAGTAGGACTGAAGTTATGAAACAAAACTGCCATGTGAATTTATTGCCTGTGGTTCTTTGGGACCCAGTCATCTGCTACAACTTCTTTTAATAGCTCCTTCTGACTTTAATGTGATCAAAACAAATGTAGCATTTTGTTCTTGAGTTACGTTTGGATTCTGCTGCTTCGTTGTTGGCACAGAACGCACGGAAAGGCTGGGAGCGCTGACCCTGAAGCCTGGAATACCCAAACCACGGGGGATGCAGTGCAGAGCCTGCCTGGAGCCCTGGGACACACAGTTCTCTTCCCCCAGGCAGTTCACTGGGTGATGGTGCTGGCAGAAACCTTTTACAAAAATGTTACTGGCTTCTCTGGGATTTTGCAAAAGCATCCATTTTTGATACAATTTGATAGTGCAAGAAACATGAGGTAATGTTTCGAAATATTTTGGTTGCTTTCCTAGGGAACAAAACTAGAGCCATGGATTTTGCCCTTCTTTTCTCAGTCCATTTGGAAGATTGACAAAGTACAACCTTTCTCAGTAACTTTTTAATTCTTTGGCCGGTTTCCATCAGGTTTGTCAGAGATAGAGTTGTCTGCTGTCTCAGGTTCTTCCTGCTTTCATAAAATTCTGCGCCTGCAGAGATGGGAAGGGAGCTGATAACCAATGCTGTGCTGTTATCTGCTGTTTCCTGATGCTCCCAGCTAGCAGAGGTGTGTGATGGAGCAGCTGTCTCAGGTGCCTCACCCTCTGTCTGAAGGGCTGGAAGTTCTGGGGTGCTGTGTGGAGGTGCTGGCATGGGGAGAGACAGGCGGGAAGAGGGAATGGGGCTTCTGAGAGTGTGGGGCCAGCTGGGTTCCTCTGCTAGGGATGACTTCCCCAGAAATTCCTGGTTTATTGTGGCACAGGGGTACTGGCCCTTGCCCTGGGCCTGGGAAACAAACCTGAGTTTGGCCGTGGTGATGGGTGAGGAGCCAGGAGCCACTTGTGGGCGTGGGGACAGAAAGTGATGATGAGATTCTGTCCCCTCTTCCAAGGAACCAACCGCCAGAAGTGCAGCTGGAAAGACATTATGAGCACAGTTGTTGTTTTGTTCCTCAGACACACGGTACCAAGAAATACAAATTACCTCTTAAAAGGTCTGACCTATTTCTCCGGGCTTTTCTCATTTGAAACAAAAATCCTGTCAGCACTTGGTCTTGTTTACACAAACACATGTACACATGCAATATCCTCTTTTATTCCATGTGCGTTATCCTGCTGAGTGCTCACTTGCAGCTCTGGGTCCTGCATTTATCACTGTGGCAGTAATTTAAACTTTTCAGCAGTTTTCAACAGTGCAATTGTAAAAAAAAAAAAACAAACCAAAAACCAAACAAACCTCCCCAAACTCCCTCGGTGTACATTTCAAAGATACAAAATTATATTTTGTCCTCCAAGATATCTTGCATTTAAGATTTCGAGTGTCAAACAGTCAACAACTTTCTCAAAATAAGCTTTTTATTTTTTGTTCCTCTGAGGGATTATTCAGAAATTGTTAACAAACTGGAATCAAGTTTATGGGTAACCCCATGAAGAGGTGATGCAAATCACTGGTGCTCAGCTATTTGGAGAGAGAAAAAAAAAAAGAGGACATGCTGCAGCGGGGAGTTTTCAGATCAGTGATTTACATTATCACAAAGTGTGATTTAAGCTTTTATGGTAAAACAAGATGAAATTAACATAAACTATGGTGCAAAAATAGCAATATGTTCCAGTTGGAGCTTTCAGAAATTGCTTAGAAGTAAATAGCAAGTTGGGCTCTTGGAAGCTCCTCTCTCCCTGCTCATCCCAGTTGTTGCCTGCTGGAATGAAACTACAACCTGCCCATCACTCCTTGGAAGCGGGGTCCGGGCTCGTGGAGGTGCTCCCTTGGTTACAGGAGTGAGAAGGGAGGGTTCCAGCGAGAAGTCATCCCTATTTTGGGTTTGCTGAACTCCGCCTGTCGTTCTCTTGACATGACAGCCTAATGCAGCAACCTGTGCTGCTCCTCCCTGTTCCCAGATATTCGGTGTTTTAGCTGTTGGAGTGCCACTGCTCGTTAGTGGGTATAACATTACAACTCGGATTTATGTCAAGGCTTTCACAGCCCACAAGCTGAGGTTTTACAACCCCCTATTTCTTGTCATTTTTGCCCTTTGGTCAAAGGAAGAAGAGCATCCTAAGTGCGCCGGGGTTTGTGGGGGCTCGGTTTGCGGTGCCGTGGGTAGATTCTCAGTGAGTCAGTAGTGCCAGAGCGCTGGCTGGCGAGGGGCACAGAGGCGTTCGGGTGCCCGCAGCTGCAGATGGGAGCCTGCAAGATCACGGGAGGAATTTAGGCACCGAAATTGCGCTGCCTCTTCGAGGGGCTGGTGGCTTCTCGAGTGTGTAGGTGTTAGCTGGCAGCTCCTGCAAGCCTTACGAGGCGCTTACATGCCTCATTTGTAAATCTGCCCCTGAGGCACTTGTGATGAATCGTTCCAAGCTCTGTATTGGTTTCGTGTTTGTTTTGTCATCCGTGCAGGCGCTGCCTTCTCTGGTTTGTTTGCAAGGTTACGTTCTGCGGGTCATTCCTTCAGTAGCTTTCGCCCAGCTCAAAGTCTCTTTACTTGCCTTTGGTGTTAAATATAAAGCACCAGCCCTTCGTGTTGCTGATACTAAAGGATTAAAAATAGCTGGCACGCACCAGAGTTAATTTTGCAGTAGTTAAGCAGATACAATGTGCTTGGGAAATTCGGTGCTGCCTGTGAGCAAAGACTGCTGCTCACTTCTGACTCTGACTTACGGCTTTCAGGAGGCACAAATGCCCTTTCAAAGGTGAAAGATTCTTTGCCCCGTGCATGTGTTCATATGTATTTCATGCTCTTTTATATGGCGATGAATGTTTTGGTAGCTGTGCTAGACTGGCATATTAAGTAAATGCATGTATTTGTATATAAATGTATTGCTTGGATGCACATGTATGTGCTTTTCTACATCCCTGCGTTTCCCTCCATGTTTCTGTAAGGCCAGCAGCATCTGTTTATGTGAAGGTGATATCTTTAGAGTTGCTGTTTCCATGAATATTTGCTCTGGTGCCCAGCTCAGTGATTTATGTTAATGAATTAACAATCACTGCAATTTCAGAACATATGAAAGAAATGGAAACTAGCTCTTTCCCTATATTTATTCCCTCGAATTTGTATTCCTTCCTGATTTGCATGTGACTTGAGAGCCACCCACAGTGCGTGGCACAGGCTGGAGTGGCTGGGAGGGCTCTGCAGCGCAGCAGGGTCTCCTCCCCACGCCGTGTGTGGGTGCCCGTCTGCCTCCCGAGGGGCAGGGCTGCCTTCCCAGCGTGGCCAGGGGGTGCCACAAGGGTTGCACCTCTGCCAGCCACGGAGCTGGGATATTAAATTGAGCAGCCTGTGGGATTTCTTCGTGTTTTCCAGGATATTTAACCTCATACTGCCTCTTTACTTCTGCACACTTTGTCTGCCTTCCAAGCCACCTTTTAGTTCCTCTACACACAACTACATCAGACCTTTCCAGGAATACTGGAAATAATCACACCAGTTTGCCCTTTCCGAAAATCATTTTGGAAACTTGGAAGAGCTGAGAAAGCCTCCCGGGCTGTGCTCCCTGCAGCACACATTGCACACACAAACACACCCGGAGCTGGAGGAATGAGCAGCAGCCTTGCGGATGCTGTGGCGTTTCACACCAAAGGTGCCGCACGCTCTTGGCACGTGTGCTCCAACATTGCCAAGGAAGGGATGTGCACGTTTTCAGGCTGGTTCCCTGTGCCTCCTGTCACGGCTCTTCTCGGTGCTCTGCAATGGAATAGGTGTGACAGGAACACAGGCATGGCGACATGTTTGTTAGAGGAGATGGATGAACACTTCTGTTTATCCTGTCTGCCCAGCTCTCTGGACAGCTCCATCACTGCCATCCTTGCCTTTTCCTTCATGAGGAAGGAGCATATTAAAATTCTTTAGCCTGAAAAAAGATGAGTGAAGGGTGATTTTTGAAATCATGAATAACCTTTCATGGAAGTGATCATGGCAGTGAATAGAAAATCACTACTGGCTCTTTTAATTTATTTTTATTTATTTCATGCCTCTCTAAACCTGGGCTTCTTACCACTAAATGCTGTCCAAATAGCAGATTCAAAGATCACCCTTCCCCATAATGCTTCTGTGTCCTGCTGAGCCCGCTGCTGATGGGCAAAGCCTTCTGTGCTGCTTTGAGTTTCATCTGGAGTAGTTTTCCTCTTCCATTCAACTTCCCAAGTTATTCTGTAGGTGTTCTGTGCCACCCAGACAACATAGTTCCTAGATCAGGTGTTCAGGAATGAAATGTGGACCTCTTCAGGCACCACAAAACTGGAATTTGCTCCCTTTCCCCAGACATGCTTTCTTTGCTGCTGAAAGCATTCACAAGTGAGAAAATGTCTGTCTGCCACTTTTGCTAGCTGAAAGTACAGCCAATTTACTTCAGGAAGCTTCATGGGGCATTTTTTAATTAATCCTTTCCATAAATGTTGACATTGCATTATATGATTGGGATAATGGGTACTAAACTCAGTGGCTCATGGTTGTTTTCCAATTATCATTTTGCAAACACAAAGGAGAGAGAGTATGAGGTTCACCCAAAATGCCTTCTGTTACGCCAAAGTACTATTTTTTCAGTAAACCTCTTCCATAAACCTTCTTCCATTACCTTCTTTCTGGCATTTCTAATTCTTGGGAACCTACTGAATTCTACGTAGTTATTGTAAAACATGGCATAAGGTAGGCTGCTACTTACCCTCAGGAAACATCCTCAATTCTGCTGGATTAGGGCTTGCAGATTGTTCAGAGTGTATGAACATAGTTTAAATCTTGATAGTGAACAAGGTACACTGAGCCGAGTCTGTCAGTCAGCAGTGAAATGGAGTCAGCATTTTATTACTTAGAGCACTGAAAATAATTTAATGAAATTAACAGAAAAAAAACAATTATATCAAATTATTATGGCAGATATTTGGACTGAAAGTGCAGTGTAATAAACTCATATTCATATCAAAATTGAAAATCATGTGTAGGGCTGATCATTAATTTTTTGCTTGTTTAATGAGCTCATTTCTAAATGAATGTAGTGATTTCATGGCAGTGTTGATTTTTCCTCACCTGCAGTGCACTCACTGTGTTATTAATGTCATTTATATGAGCAGTGCTACGCTGATGCCTCAAGGTGTACATTGATATCATTCCTTATTATTAATGGTTTATTACATCAGGAAATCTGGTGTTGATACACACCTGGTAATTTTTTTGTCACAGCACAGGATGCCTGTTTTGTGCTCTGCTTTGAACCTCTCAGCTCGTTTCTCATCTGAAGGGGCTCAGTGAGTGTGGGGAGAGTGTGGAATGAGGCACATGAAGCATCTTCCATGCAACTTCTCTCCAGCTGGAGTGTGCCCATTGGGGGGAGTTTCTGCATTGCAAGCAGAATTCATTTGATATTAGTTTATTGAAAATGGCTAAATATTGCTGATCAAGGCAGGAAAAACCTCCCTGTGACTGTGTTGAATTGCTGTTGACAGCACTCCAGTCTGGTCCTAGCACTCCAATGGTGCATCACGATTTATTAACTACTGTCCTTACACATTTAGCAGAATTCCCTGTCATAGAAATTAAATAAGGGAACTATTATTGAGCCATATATATTGATAATTAAGTGATGAGGTGACTGGATTTCAAGTTGCAAGTGTAACCAGCCCAATTTACAGCTCGCACTAAACCACACTAGTTATAGCCAAGGTAAGGGGTTTTTAAGAGTTGCTTGGATAACTCATCTTTTTTTCTTGCTTGGGTAGTATTACCAGACAGCATTTCAAATTGTGGAGTAAAATCATTTAATGGCCTGCCCCTTTATGCTCATATACTTGGAAAGAAAATGCTGTTACCTTAATGAGCACTACTCAGACCTGGGAACCATTTGGTGGTGAGGGGAAGCTGTTGTTGCTGGGTTTTTTTTTTTTATTGGTTTATAACCGGAGTAAATGGCACTGACACAGCAATGATGCTGCAAGGAGGGTGCAGGAATCTGGGAACATGGGAATGTTACAGAACAGTCTTTAATAGTTTCTTTTCTTACTTATTTTTTTAAGCTCTTGAAACTTTTTATCTATTTCAGTAAACAATGGATCAAGAACTAGGAATGAACCAGGGCTGTGAAGAAAGGGCTGTTATCAGTGAGAGCATTGTCTCAGCTGTAGGATTTGGAAGATGTTTTTTGCTTTGGAGAACAAATGCAGAAAGGGAAAGGTCTCTTGGGACAAGGCAGCTGCCGTGGGCTTGGTGCTTTTGAATGTAAAGAGTGAGCACAAGAGGGTTTGTTCTTGATGCTAATGCAAAATATTTCAAATCAAATTTGAGTTTACTCTTTTTCTGAGTGTCTGGTTTGAGAAATCTAAGGCTTGATTTAGAATACGTGTTGAGAAGAGGGAGTTTTGACAATGCTGCCAAATTCTAACATGTCTTTAGAATGAGTGAATTGTCATTTTTCAGAGGCTTGTAATGAGTAGATTTGGCTGGATAATCATAGGGACACTAAATGACACATTTCTGTGTTTCACACTCCTGCTCAAAAGAATTTGTATGCTTGTATTTCTCAAAGTAAGAGCTGCAGCAATTTCTGAGAGGACAGAATAGCAAATTTCATCCTGAATATTCTTTCCTAAAAAAAAACCCCCATAATCTGTTTTATTGAAAACCCACATCCCTTTATCTCCACGTTTGATTTAAGGATCATCTCTGTATAAAACCTCCTCTTGAATACTCCCGTTTAGACAACAGAAAAAAGTGAAAATAGGGCATTATGGAAAGAACTGAGCAGCCTCAGCTCCAGGAGTCCCTACCAGGGATGCCTCCAATTCGGCACCGCCCGTCACATCGAGAGTGCCACGATCAAAGCTGCGGATGAGATCTGGGAACTGAACTCGCATGCACCAGTCCAGTACATCAGCACTGGGGGATTTCTTGCCTTTCCTTCTTTTTAAGTCTTCAGTGGGTTGTGATTCACGATGCTTTATTAAAAGGGTTTCACAGCATTAGCTCTCATTTCAGAGGGAAATTTTCATTCCCTTCCAAAGGAGCTGCCAAGGCAGTTACCTGGCGGGATGCAGTGTGGCAAAAGTA
The DNA here is from genome assembly GCA_013400915.1 of Pardalotus punctatus. Lineage (NCBI taxonomy): Eukaryota > Metazoa > Chordata > Aves > Passeriformes > Pardalotidae > Pardalotus > Pardalotus punctatus. The sequence goes on along the minus strand of VZTX01008311.1, from coordinate 233,850 downwards.
CTTCACTCTTGAAAAGGTAATAAATATTTACAGCTATTTCTCCAGAGCTCCTTAGTATTGATAAAATGAACGACTCTAATTAAGGAATATTTGTTGAGGCGGTGATGACTCAGCCGCTGGTGGATAAACAGAGGAGCAGACACATTGTCCTTCCCTGCTTGGAAGGTGGTTCTGTGGTGTGAGTGAGCAGAGCTGGCACCGTTTGGGCTGCCCCACACCTATGGCCCTCCTGTTGCATCAAAAGCTCACATCAGCCCTCTTTGAATATCTGTCAATATGTAGCCAAAGTCAAGTAGCAGTTACTTTTATGTCTATTTCAAAAATGTCTGGCTTGCAGTGAACAGTTCTCCTGTGGCAGTTTGCTGTGCTCTGATTAGATTGTTTTGGTTCATTATGGAAAGAAAAATGTAAATACCACCTGCAGAGCTTTCAGAGGTAGCACTAATGCTGATTGAGGCATCTGCCCAACTGCAGAATGTGCTGTGCAGTCCCTACCCCAGTTAGTCTGAGTTTTGGAGGGAGTGGTAGGTGAACACAGCTCTTGACCTGGATTCTGGGATAACCTACCCCAGGAGAATAGGCCTGCAGAATTTTAGAAGGGTGTAATTGGTGGGTGTTATAGAAATTAAACTTCCTTTAAAAATCCTGCAGCTCAGCAGAGAGCACAGCAGCGCAGCAGAATTCCTATCGGGTCATTCAAGAGTTCCATAGAAACGAGATCATCCTCAGTTGAATTTCATAGTATTTTACCATAAAAAAAGTAGTTTATAATCTCATCTTACTCATTGTGCCGAAGGATCATTCTCTTTGGCGCAAACACCTCTTTCACTGTGTGCATGGTCAGCTGCTCCAGCTTTGCCCCTGGAAGCTGTGGAGTCACCACACTTGGAGGTGTTTGGGACCTGACTGGACGTGGCCCTGAGCTGCCTGCCCTGGCTGGCTGTGCCGGAATGGGCGATCTCCAGAGGTTCCTGCCAGCCTCTTCCTTTCTGCATGACCTTCTCCAAGGTGTTCCCTTCCAGGCACCATGCAGGCACACAGCTGGAGGCACAGGAAGGGAATAAAGGCCGGGGTCTGCTCTGCAGGGTCTGCAGAGAGCTGTGGTCACTGTCAGACCCCAATGCCTTCGTAGTAACACTTCTTTTAAAAGGCACTAAACCGAACCTGAGCCGTGCTCTTTCCTTTTTCAATCCTATTGCCATGGATAACAAACCAGCACTACAGCTCTGTGCTGCAACATCTCACAGAGTCTGAGGTGGGGATTTACAGAAACCCTTCAGGAAGGAGAAATTCCATCATGCAAACAGCAGCAGTCTCAGCTGTGAAGACACTGTGGTACCAGGATCTCAGCCACGACTTCTGCTGCCTTGCTTGGAAGAAGGCAATAATGAAGAAACAGCCTCCAAAGGACCCAGGAAAACAGTAGATAGCAGAAGGTAGAGGCAAGAAAAGTAGTTAACACATTGAAAACACAAGTTTTTGTCTCGGGTGGTGTCCTCTACAGAAGCTTGCGTCTGCCAGCAAGAAAGAGCTGCACTAATTATCAGAAGCATGGGCCACCTATCCATTTTTCCTTCCCCTGCCAGGCGCTTGCCCTGGTGTGACATTGTGCCTTCTCCAGCTGATGCACTGGCCATCACAGGTGCTGCTCTGCAGCAAAACCAGCTCCACCGTTTTGTGGAGACCTGACATTGCCAAATACGTTTTCCTCCCAAAGCAGGGAGAGAGACACTAAAGATTTTCCAGGAAGATATGAGTCAAATTAAAAAAGAGTTTTCCACTAAATGAATGCACCTGTGGGAAACAGGATGTGACCAGATTGTGCAGAGGTTTTTATAACAGCATTATAAATTACAATTTGAGTGTAGACGTCTCTGTTCTAGCTGCGAGAAATCAGGAGCCTTTGGCACGAAAAACCTGAAGCACTAAATTGTTCCATTAAACTCTATGAGCATCCTAAATTAAGCAGGTCAGCTCATTTCAGACTTAAATTTATAACAACACACCTGAAAGCCTTTGCTGGATTGGAGGTCACCCACAAAACAAAGTGACACAGAGTGTGAAACTTAAAAATCACAGAATCGTTGCACAGAGAAGAATCCTTCCTGAGCAGATTGTGAAATTGATACCAAAATTATATTTGACATGTGTGTTTATGGTTTGCTTCATTCCAAGACAGCAATATCCAGGCCCTACACCAGAGGGAATTTAAATGATGCTGCTGTGGTGTGTTTGTAGGGCACTGTGAGCTGTCATTAGTGAGTGCACCCTGCCACCACCCCTTCCTCGTGTGGGGCAAAGGGAACAGCACGGGAGCTGAGCTTCAGCCCCGAGCTTCCACGGTAGGTGCTTTGAGTGTGGAGCAGGTTGGAGGTGCCTTTTTAGAACTGCTAGAGTGAATCAGAGATCTGAAACTGGGCATATGTGGTTTTATTATTATGGACTCAGCTTTTACATGTGATTAGGCCAAAGAAAGTTCCAGTGTTATAGTGCAACTCCAAACATAATCAGTGTTTGGATTTTAATTCATGCCTGCAACACCCCTCCTATTGGTTTAATTCAACTCACCTTGCGTTCTATGCATTTCCATGTGGGTAAAATTTGGCCTTGCAGCTTCATTTTCACCATCCATCCACATATTGGAATTATTCCACAGGGTTTCTAATTTACGCTGGAAGTATCCCTGTGTGATTTGGCTAAGACCATTAGAAACAAAGGTAGTGAAAAATTAAGTCTGAAATGAGCTGACCTGCTTAACTCTGAAAAGTTACATTTATAAGCTCTGACAATGGAACAGTTAAATAAGACACAGTTTATTGTGTCAATCATTAATGGACTGTTTCCTAATGATTTCAACATGGGTCATTACATAGGGTGTTCCAGCAGCACATAAAAACTACTATCAGCAAAACTGAGAGGGAAGGAGATGTTATTGCTGCCTTGCAGCAAAATGCTTTGCAGCAAATTGGCTTGGCTCAGCTCAGGCATTTTGTGATGCTGCTCTCAGGATTCTGCCCACAGCTCCTTCCAGCCCACTCTGAAAGGGCTCCAAAGTCTCAGTTTTAAGTAGAAAGCAGAAATGCAGTGCTAATGTGAGGGATCTTCGTGGGAGGTAAAGCACCTGTGTTTTGAGTTTTTTGTTGTGTTGCGGTGTCCTTAGGCTGCTGTTTCCAGTGGCAGCAGTGAGTTTATGTGGTTTGCCAGCATCACAGACTCTGTCCTGCTCTGCTTGCTCTCCTCCACACAGCAGTGGTCTGCTTAGTCAAAATCTAAACTTTACAGCACCCTTGATCCGATTGAAGGGCTGCGTTTTCACTGTCATTTTTCTTGGCTTCCATATCTCCTTCCATCCCGCTATTGTCCTTCGGAAGCTGAGTGCTATCAAGGGTTTTGCACCCCGAAGGTCTCCTGGCTCCAGGGGTGGTGAGGTAACCTCCCTCTGGTATCTTGCTTGATGTTCCTCAAGAGGCAAATGCTCTTTGACAAGATGAAACATGTCAGTTGTAATTCCTAAATCAACTGAAACATGGGAGCAGTTGGTTTGCAGGAGCAAAATTACACAAACGGGCAGAAGAATTCCAGCAGATGACAGAGAAAACACAAGATAATGTTGAACATCACATGCAGTCCTGCAGCCTAACCAGGATGTCCTTTTCAAGCTGCACCAAGAACACCTCCAGCTAGACTTCTTTTCAAAAGGCCTCATAATTCTATGGTGGATAAGGCAACATAATACCTAAGATTCATCAGGGTTTTTCGTTCTGTGTGTGTGAAAGGCTGCCATTTCACATCAGAAATAAAACCCAGTTCCTGGCCAGTGAGAGGTGATGGCATTATTGCTGGCCAGGACTGATCACCCTGCAGCCAGGCACAGTGTGGGTATCTTGCCATACCTTGTCATTCTCTGTCTCTCACAAACACATTCCTTTGCTGCCTCAGCCCCACTGTGAATCAGACCTGGCTGGACCAGTCGATCTGCTGACTCTGTGAACACCCCTTGGACTCCTCAGCTGAGACCATCACCATAACTCTCCTTTCTCCCATTTCCCCCTCAATCTGTCAGTAGCTGCTGTGCTGCTTCAGTTTGAGTTAGAGCTGGCTGAGTCACACCTGTCACTTGTTATTTACTTGTTCCAAACCGGAGTGCTCTCAAATGAACTGTGAGCAGCAGGAAAGCTCGGCTGGCACGGCTGTGGGAAGAAGCATCGAAACTTTCAGTACACTCAACAAAATGTTCTCTGGAAAGCCTGGTCTAACTTGTCATTTTGGGCTGCATGAAACAGCTAACATTTCCCCCAGGTGATTTACACATTTTTATTTCACAGTTTTTGCTGACTTTAGTGTGAGGATGGAGATGGGGAGCAATCACTTTATAGTTTACGTAGAGCTTGAGAAATCCTTGACTGTACTTGTCTGTCTTACCCTAGTGGAGGAAAATCTTTTTTAACCACAGTTGCATTTGAGTTGATGTCTTCTGTGAGTAAATCAGTACAGAACCTCAAACTTCCTTCTCCAGGATATGTGAAAGTGGTGATTGTTTCTCACTTTATTTTTGTGAAGTGTTTCTCACTTTGTTTTTGTGAAACATCTTATAGATGCTGTAGTCTGATTCAGTCTCAGTTACTCTCAGAGCATTATAGAGGATGTAGCAGATACTCCTTACCGACAGAGGAAATCCTAATTTAATGATTTGATATTACTCATAACATCCCTTCCCATTAGTAGGTACATTTACAGACTAATATGCCAACTGGTTTTAGATTTTATTATACATAAAATAAATTGCAAGGAAATCTGATGCACTTAAGTGAGAAATGGAACAACATGGCACGTAAATTATAGTGTAGCTGTGGAAGAGCAAGGAACTCCTAAGAAATTCTGTGTTGCAAATGCTTTATGAGAAAATAAAAAAATCCGGTGCTGGAAATGGGACAGGAAAAATAGATAAAACTTGGACCTTCAAAATGAAGCTGAATTGTGTTTAGTAATCCCACAAAACCAGACCATAAGAACAGCCTGTTAGAACCTTAGCATAGGCTATTGCTTCTATTTAAATAATCGTACCACAGAATAGCTTAGCTGCTAAATTTTTTGGCCTCATTTTGTGTTTTATTTTATGCATGTAGGTATTTGTTTTCAGTGTGGTCTTGCTAAGCATGTCCCAGTCTTTCCAAAGACTCAGTGCATCCATTCAAAGCACTTTCTGAGTCCTGAGCTTTGTCTAGGTAGGAAAAAAATATTGCTGTGTCCTGTCTCCTGCTTTTTTTTTGGGATTTAGCTTTACTAAAAATCCTTTGCCATCTGAAGAACAATCTCCTGCACTTGCTGTTCTCATATCTTATGAACTGACAGGAGCAGTGCATCTTCTGGAGGTTAACTCAGAAGTTATCAGGAAACAGCATCTGATTGGGATAGGCACAGCCCATTCAATCAGCCCTGAAAACACTCCACAGCATGAGAAAAATAGAGATAGAGTGTGTGGATAAAAAAATATAAAAGAAATTTGAATGTAATAGAGAGGTAGTCAACAGAACTGGTGTAAGATGTGGGCAGTAAAGAAAAACATGGAGCTACGGATACAATTCTGTTTGGACAGCATGACAAATTCCCTGGATTCTCTGGACAAAAAACTCACAGCTTCTGCTGCTGCCAGCATAGGATGAGAAAGATGCATTATTACGGTGTCTGAGAGGGTATTACCTAATGCTGCTTCTGCATTTGTTGCCTGTAACAGTAATTTTGATAATGTAGAGAGGTTAGAAGAATGAATCAGTGCTTGGTAACAGAACAAGCATTTTATTTATTGCTCCTAACTCCTGAGCCCTTTCGCAGCCTCCTTTCATCTTCCAGATGCATTTTCTGTGCTATGACTAACAGGCTTCAGCAAGGACACGTGCCAGTGCACCACGGAATGCAGATTTCTGACTGGGTGTGATTATGTTCTAGCCTGGGGACACAGAGGGAGCTGCAGGTCCTTTGGGGAGCGCTGACAAAATGTAACCAATATCTAATCTTTCATTACCCGGCTGCTGATGTAGCTCTAGTGACACATCTACCGAGTCACTTGCTGCTGCCTCTTAGGCAGTTTCCCACTCACCAGCTCGCCTAGGTGTTAATCTGTGCTCCTGGGAACCAGGCAGTCTATGTTAGCACAACGTTTTGCTTTTAATGCCTTCTATTGCTGTAGAATTTTTATTTTTTCCTCTATAGAATAGCTAAATACAAATTTAATCTACATATTACCACAGTATTGTTTTGTGATGTATGTGCAGCTGGTAATTTTAGGACAATATTTGTCAACAGGGAGGCCTTAGGTGTAGAAGGGCAGCCAAAACCAGCTCAGTGGTGTCGTAAAACATCCATTAATCCAAGGACTAGGATTCACTGGCTTTGCTTCCTTGCTTACCACTTTGAAATCATGTCTTGCAAGTGTTGTGGCAGAATGGCTGAAAGTACAGGTGAATGAATTATGGTTCCTCCTCTGTCTGAACAGGACAATCCTGCTGCACACTCATTTTAGGGTTGGTGGGGTCCAGACTCATTTCTTTTCATTGCCACCTGCAAGGCTGGCTTTTGCTGGAAGGGGCGAAAATTCAGTGCTCTTCCCCCAGAATGGCTTACTCCATAAAAATATTTCCTTAGCCATGGGAAGAAAACGTGAACAGCTGCATCCTCTTGACAGGGGTGTTGACTCCATTTCTTCTTAGTAGCAACTCTCATTCAGGAACAATTACATTACAACAACCCCCCCAAAATCGACATTTCAGAGTTGCTTTGAAAATGAAATCTAAAAAGGGTTGGTTTCTCTACTTATTTAATATTTATTTGTTTAAGGCCATAAAATAAATCATTGCAGTGCTGCTTAGATCCTGCATGCTGCAAAATGAATCCTTTTGTGTCTTCCAATACCTAATTACTACTTTTTTATCCAGAGCAAGGAATATTGTAGCCTCAGTCACAGCAGCAAGGGTTCGACTAAAAACTGATTTTAAAATTTTTTGTGTGTTGCAGTTTCTATACCCTTTGGTTAAAAACCAGTGAGGTTCATTATTGGAAGACCACTTCAAAGACCAAATTTACATTTTTTGGTGGTACAAATGTTCTGAGAACAGATCTAGGCTGTTAATCCCATCAGGATAGACCTCCTATAACCTCTTGCAAATTTTAGACGCTTTGGGCTGATTCTTTTTGGCTGATGAGAGCTGTGACTGCAGTGGATTTACAACAGCAGCTCTAACACTGTGTGTGATGAGAGTGAATTTCCTATAGGACATGTTTACTTTGTGCCTTACTCATTACTGTGAGCTGTTTTCCAGGGAGCTGCATGGAAGTGTTTGCTGTACTAAGTGATCATCTGGGTCATTCTGGTAGACAGAGACCTTCTGGAATAAACAGATCACTATCTGAGCTTTGTGCTGGTGAATTTTTACTCATCAGTGGCGTTGAAAGTGAATTATTTTACAGATTTAGGATTTTCTTTTTTTGCCTCTTTCTCGTTTGCCCCTGTCACAGCTGTGGTTGGAGCAGTCTCTAACCCACCAGGCAGTCAGCCTGCTTGGCAGATCCCTCTCCTAAAAAACCCCCACTCCTCTTAGATCTGAAACACCTCACTCTCCCACCTGCTTAGGCAAAGGTTTGCCATGAGGATGTATGCCAATCCTTTTACTCATCCCCTTATTCAAGAGTTCCACTGAACTTGTATAAATATTCAAATAATTGAAATGAGACCACTGCCTCTCAAAAGATCACTTTTTCTTTTTGTGCAAGTGGGGCACAAAAAGATGGGGAGAAAAATACTGTCCAGTGGCTCCCACAAGGAATTGTTGTCCAAAGCTGAGCCCTGGAGTCCAAAATTCATTTCAGATTTGCCAGAATCTCTCATGAGTTTCCCTTGGGTGCTGAGTGTACAGGACACACAAAATGAAGGTATCTCTGGTTTAACTACTACACGCTTAATTAAAGCCTGTTTGTATTTTGTGGAAAGGATATCAGAGTTTTGATTTATGAGTCTCAGATTTGTAGGAGCTGATACAAAAATGGGGCAAGGTTTTATAATTGCAGAGGCTGTTGCAGCACTGAAGCCTTCTGAGACTGATGCAGAAAAGTGAATTTCTAAGACAGTCACTTGAAAAAACCCTTTTAAAGTGGAATATAATTGCAGTATGTGCACTTTTAGCAGGTAACATGCAGGTGAATGAATAGCTGCTTGCTCTGACTATCAAAATGCAAGCCAAGCTGCTGCCCTGAAAATCTTCATCTCACAGCCTGCGAGGAAAATCTGAGTCTCTTCACATGCTGATTTAGCTTGTATTTCACTAATGAGTATTTTAATAGTTTTATTATATATTTTTAAAAAATTTTGTCTACGCTTTTTGTGAAAATATCTACTTCCCTCTGAGATAGTCTTAAAAAAAAATCCTAGTCTTTCTCATGTGCTTTGTCATCTGCTTTTTTAAGGTGCATCCATTCAATCCTTTCAGTTAATAATAAATCTATCATCCAGTGTCAGGGAGCATCATAGTCCCTTTTCAGCTTGCCAGTATAAGTCTAAATCTTTCTTATTTCACTGCTGTCCACTCAGTGAGATTGGTTTTAGGGCTTTACTGTCACATTGCCTGCACGAAGCGTTCCTTCAGCTGGTGCTTGGAAACGATTTGTGTAAGATGTGTGGATGCATAATTTCTGATCCCACAGCATCAGTTCTTTGCTCACACTTTTGCTGCCTGCACACCCCACCCATGTGCTCCCCATCTCCTTCTGCCCCCCCTGTCCCACCCGCTTTCCCCCCGCTCTGCCTCAGGAAAGCTCCCTGTGCCTCCTTCCCCAGGAATAGAAAAGGGACCACAGCCTCACTGGCTGGGCCATCAGTGCTGCTCAAGTCCTACAGTCAGGATTTACTCCAGAGGAATCCCTCTTTGCTCTTTTTTAAGCATTTAAATGAATTCCAAAGAGAAATCATACATCTTTTCTTAAAATTAATACTTTCCAAGCAAGGTGATCGCAAGTAACAGCGTTATTAAAATGCTAAATGCTTGCAGCAGAACACGATGTGCTTGCTTCCACGAAGAATATGTGCTTCTTTAAGTGATTATGAAACAATATTAAAGTGGACAGGTCTTTCCTTGGCATGCTTTGACCATCAGCGGATTTACACTGATTTATGACAGATAAAATCTAGCCAGTTTGACTTAGTGGAAGTGACTAAGACAGCAGCTTTGATCCTTCCTCTCTGGATTTCAGTGTGTGAAAGCAGAGGCAGCTCTACATTTAATTTAACAGTTCCAGATATGCTGTTGGCTCGCATTTCAAGCAATCTACTTCATAAACACTTTGTAGGGTCGTTTAAATGGAAGTGCTGCTTGGACATGTGGAAGCCTTTTGAAGAGAAGGATACCAATCTTGCCTCCTGGCTGGGGGCTGAGAGGCATGAAAAGTGAAGCACACGTATCAAGGCAAACTCCTCTAGGGAAGCACTGATTTCTGTAACTGTGGGCAAGCCAGAAATACGGCTATTTGGAGTGCATCAAAACCCACTCTGGAAATTAAAGCATTTCCTAAAAATATGCCATTTGTCTCACTTTATTCTGCAGAGAAATCATCTCTTAACCATGAATATTTCTGCTAAATGAGATGTTTGTCGCATTCAACAGGAACAAAGGAATATACAAATACTAATTATTTTTTCAATCACTTGACATAGCTATTTTTGACTCCTTGCAATCAATAGTTGACTTTTTCCTAATTCAGCAGAAATCTTTACACCTTCCCAAGAAGCACCAGCTTCATTGGAAATAGCTATGGACCATATTGCTCTCCATATTTACAGTTTTAAAACTTTTTTTAAAAAAGGAATACAAATCCTGGGGTCATTTGCAACAAGATTTTGATGTTTTGTAACTCACAGACCAAGTGTGAAAATTTTTTCTTTGCTGTGTGTACAGATCTGAATAAGTGTGAGTTTGTATACCCCTGCCTATGCCTTGGCTTATTAGGGATTAGGGTTTGTACATGTTCTGTTGATGCCTTTGTCCATAAAATGTATGGAAAACCTCTGATGGGGATAAAAGGATGCATGAAGAAATATCATCTCACAGACATTTTTCTGTGTAATGATCTTTGTGCTTTTTCAACTCCCCTCATCCATGGCACTGCTGCAGCTGGGATGGTTTAGGGTTACAAGCAGGACAGTGTTTATAGGCAATATATTTTATTAGGAACATCCTGTTGCAGAGTTGGCAGAATTCATGTTTTAGATGCACCTTTCTGCATCTTTCAAATCTGAAAGATGAGGAGCAGCTTGCAAAGCTAAATGTATGAATAAAGGTGGTCAGAGGGTAGAGAGGGGTGAATCAGAATATCTTTGAGGACCCTACCAGAGAGAGAAGGAGGTGGATTGCTTTGTAAGGACGTGAAAAATGAATGGATGGCACAGGGTTTGAGTCCTTTCAGTTTTCTGTTACCAGGTATTTACACATATGTCAGTTATGTTCCTGTTTACATTTTCCTGTCTTGCTTCTCTTTAAAAGACAGTATAGAAAATGAATTATTATTACCTGTTTTGGATTCTGACACCCCAAGAGCAATAGACTTGGCAGAACCAGGTTCTTGGGATTCCAACTTTATATCCAAAAGAAGTAAGGAGTGGATGAATTTTGGCATTAATTTTCCTGTGCCTCAGGTTCTTGATGTGAAAATTCATCTTTTTTTTTTTTTTTTTTTCCATTTACTGAATGGATGAGACAATTTTGTCAGGGACAGCATCCTCAGTGATAAACAGGAAACAGCAACTGAAACATGGTGCATGCAGCAAATATGGCAAATATATGATATGAAAGGATGATTAAAAAAAACATAAACTGACATCTCAATTCCTGATTTGCTATCCAGTCCCTCTGCTGAACGAGGCAAGGATTTGGAGGAAAGGGTCTGCAATCAAAGGCTGTTGTAAGAGGAACATTTCTAATTTTAGAACACTTGACTTTCCAATTTGAGTAACGTTTATAACATCAGGTTTCAGTTTTTGATTAAATGGGATATTCAGCAGTGTTGTACAAAATCTTTATGTTATGTCAGGGGAAACTACAGAAAGGGAGAGCACGGCTTTGAGCTGCTCAGACCCAGGGCTCTGAGTGACGACTCTGCCTTTGGTGTTGCGTGTGCTGTCCCCTGACTTGCTGTGAGACTCTTGAGAAGTCACCCTGCCAGCTGTGTCAGATACTGCGTCATCAAATAAGAGAATTTCGTAATGGCAGTCTATATTTTAAAATATCGCTTTATGAAAGGATCAGCTTGGTATTGCATATAGAGGAACGCTTCTCTAGATAAACCTCTGCTTCATTTCGCACACAACATGATTATTGAATTCACTGTTTCATGATTTTCTTTGTGAGTTATCACTGCAGGATGTGCAAAAAATAAAGGAACATTTATGTATGAATTATGGAACCGTTTCTATTAGGATATTGAAATTTCACTCATTTATTTACATACCTTAAGTGTCACTGTTTTTGGTTTTTATGAGGATCACAGTATATTTTCATTGTATTTATCAGTAAAATTTTTTTTTTTTAATGTTGAAATGAAATCTATTGCTTCTGTGTTTTAAAGCTGGGATTACAAGTTTAGTGTTTGACTGAAGAGGTTGCTTTGCCATCGAGTAGTTTTCTCTCCTTCAGGCTTCTTATATATTAGAATCATTGCCAGGTAACATCAGATGTGTCTTTGTGAGAAGCTCTTCAGACTCACTAATACTCTATATTTCCAGTAATTTCACTTTAATGAAAGTACCTGTTTTCTTTGTTTATAATTGTCCTGAAGCCACCAGATGACCTTTAAAATCCCATTTTTATCAGTGAGGGGAATGCTGTTGTTAAGCAATCCGTTGTGTTGCAGAGTCTGGGGAGAATAGCAGGACAGCAGCCTCCTCTATTTACTCTGTCCAGGAGTACTCTGAGCCATTCCCCAAGAGCACCTTTCCACAGAAAACCTGATTTTGTGTGGCCTCCAAGTCTGGCAGGTCATCAAATAAGTGGTTATTGAGGGAAACCTCCAGAGTTCATTTTGGTTTGACCTAATTGGGAGTCCATTTATAAGACTATTATCATGCCATCCTTCCCCAAGTAGTTATTCACTTGAGTTGCTCCCTCACCATCAGTCTTCCTTCATGCTCAACCCACTGACTGTGGTAGGTGAAACACCTACTATAAAGCTTCCACTTGTGTGGCATTTCCTTGCTTTTTCAGGATTTGTGTCAGAAAAAGCGTCAAGCGACCTCAAAATGTGTTATGAAATATCGTGTAATGGGTATCGCAGTTAAAACTGTAAATCTGGAGAAGGTGTTTTTGTGGTAACTTGTCACGGGGAGGTCTGGTGGGAATTGGGGGTGCAGGAGGAATGGAAGGGAGGGCAGAAAAAGGGTGCCAGAATGGAATACATCTCAGGACGTGACCATGGGGAGGGACTTACCCACACTGAAACAAAGGATGTTTGTCAAACGGGGAGTCACTGAGCTCTTCATCAAAAGGTGATTGGGATTACTGGAGTGGGTCAGATGTGGGAGGGAGTGTTCCAAAGGTTGGCAGGAGCTCGGCAGTGGGTGTGAGTCAGCTCCAGCATGATACGTATTTTTAGCATTTACTCCTTATCTTTTCTCCTTCTCCAACAAATAAATGCACACTGGTATCTCCAGTTGTCCCCTCTGCCTCCAGCAGAGCTGCTGTGGAGAGGGGATCCTTGGGAATGGGACCTGTCTGGTGTCACTGTTGGGGAGAGGAGGGCACTGACCACTTCTCAGCCCCACAGATCTTCAGTTTCCTTGTCCTGCTCTTTGGGATCTTTCCCTTCTCTGTCCAACCATCACATGGAAACGTGAGGTGCTGAGGGACCAAGCTGTAATTCCTCCAGGCTTCTGGAGAGTCAGGCTGGAGCAACGAGCTGGTGTGATCCACATGTGGCTCTTTTAAAGGAAGCAGAATTGGGCAAACTCCAGGATCAGAGAGTTTTTGAGACTCTAATCTCCTCTCTAGATGGAGGGGAGAAGATCTGCTCTGTTGACGTGTAGTCCAGGAATAAAAAGGTTGTAATAATAACTCAGGGTTATCCTGGGAGTCAAATCACCATTCCACCTCACCTTATTTGTGACGTATTTACATGTCAATATAACCACTAATTGAAAAGGTAAAGAGATAATATTTGAAAGAATAAGCCATGTTTTTGTATATTTATCTCAATCAAGCATTAAACAGACCACCCCTGCACCAAGGTGGGTTTAATGCCACGACTGAGAGCGTCAGGCTGTCTGCCTGAAATGTGGCTGATACTGCTACACTTTAAACTTCCAGCAACATTTCAGCACCTCTGGGTTGAAAATATTTGAATTTCCCATTTTGGTTTGAATTAGTGGTATGGTGAAAACCCTACCTGGCATTGAAAGAAACACCTGTGCCCTGCTGCAGGGTTGCTCTAGAGGCAAAAGGCAGAGGGGCTGCTCTTGCAATGCTGACAATTCAGATTTGTAAAACCCCTTCACCTCAGGGTTTTGCGGGTTAGTTTGGCCTTAAGTTGCTGAGAAAAATGTAAAACCTGGCCAAGATGTGTTTGTGCTTCAGAGAGGAATGTTCTTAGGCCTTTGTGTGTGCAGAGCAGTCCCTCAGTGTGTCCAAAATGAAATTACTTCTCTCCAGAAAAGCAGTTCCTGAAGTATTTCCTACTTTCTTGTATTGTTTTGCCAATACAAATGGCAGATGATTTTTTAAATTGCTTTTAATTTGCTAAGGAATCATGAAGATGTATTAATGATGATGGGGAAACAAGCTTACTTCTGCCTAATGAGTTGGTGTGCATTATAAAACTGGTAAACTGAAAAGAAAGCACAAATTTGTAATAATTTTCTTTTTAATTTTTCATATGTTTTACTTATTTTTCTTTTTTTGGGGGAACTTGAGGTGTTTTTTCTCAGGACCTATAAATCTGCAGTTGTCTGTGGACCCATAGTAATGATATGCACAAGAAGTATGTGCATTATATATGCTTTTGAATAAGTTACAAAAATTTGTACTACCATTTAGGAGAAAATATAGTATTGTAGTTTGTATCACTTTGCTCTTTGACTGATACAAGCAACACACAGCTTTTGGTGAGTCAACAAAGAATGGGAGGTGATAAATATGAACGTACTCTACCTTCTCAGTACCTAGAGGTTTGACCTGTCAATATTCTTTGTCTTGGATCCGAATAAAATTTGGCTTCTGACTCTCGCAGTTCCCTTTGATGTTGTTTTGGTGCACTTGTTCTGTAGCACTGTGCTGCGGGAAGTTCTGTAGAAGCAGCTGTGTGAGCATCAATGAGTCATTTAATGCAGATTTTGATCATCCTGTGGCTACTTTCGCAGTTTGAAAAATGAAAGAACTGTTATTAACTAATTGGAAAAGCGTGCTTTCCCTGTGCCCTGGGAGTGTGGATTATAAAGAAAACCCCTCGCACAGAGAATCTTTTTAATAATAACCTACCAAACCTCTTAGCGAGCTCCATCGAGGCAAGAAGGTGAGTCTCCCCGTGAGGAGGATTCACCTCCAGCTTTTCCACTCCCACAATTAGCTGCCTTGCTGGGAATTTTGCCATGGAGTAGCTGAGGGCAGGGCTGTTAACCAGGAGAGGCAGGTGCTGTGGATGCTCTTCCGAGGTTTACAGCAGCACTGCTCATAGCCTGGAAAGAAACTCCTCCCTGGGCCACAGGCTCCCCTTCTCCCCTCAAAAGAAATGACCTGTTTTTAGTAAAGGCTGAATTTTCTGCTAGATTGAAGACATCAGGTTGTGTAGACCAGGCCTGAAATAAAGGTGAGGTTTTATTGGTGTGACCTGATTTTCCTCACTTTTTTCACTCTGGGCTCGAGGCTGATTTATTCCTGCTGAGGGTGTGGGACCCATAGGTTTTGGCCAATCTGACAGCGCACTGAAGGGCTTCTGCTGATGCTTTAGGAACATATGTAGCATTTCAGGCTGGAGAAGTATCTGTCCTAGAGGAGAAATTTGTTTTGCAGCATGAACTAGCAGGGGAAAAATGGTCATTGCCGTGTGAAGCAGATGCTGTGGAGAGGCTGGGCTGCCTAGCTAGGGACGGTGGGAAAGAGCTCCAAAACCTTTCCTCTCCAGAGCTGTGTGAATTGTCCAGCTGTGACTTCACTCATGACACGGTGTTGGTTTGAATGTTAATCAAAACCTGTGGTGGAGAGCAGACAGATGAGAGCACAGCACAGAGAACAAACACGAACTCTCTTGAACGTGGCAGAATTACCGGAGCCCCTTGCTGGAGGGATGCACTGGTGTGTAAAGGCGAGTTTGGGCTCCTCTGGGTCTTCCAGGGGAACATTCCAGAGGACTGGATGTGCATGCAGAGCTTTCTCCTTGTTATATAAAGGAACTATTTTTTTTCACCTTGTGGTTCTGGGTAAAATATGTATCTTATTAAGATTAAAAAAAAAAAATTGTTGGGAGATAGGCAGAGAAATCATCCCCCTTGCCCTGCTGCATGCTCAGCAAGCTTGGCCATGGCTGCTGAAACCAGCTCAGGACTTGGCACAGGCTCCAAATTCAAACTAAGCGTCCAGGATGATGCCAGGTCATATGGGGTCAGCAGGGTGGAAACAAAGCCTGTCCAGTTTGTCTCCCAGTTGTAACTCCTTTTCCCTTGAGTGAAATCCTGAGAGGCATTTCTCCATCTGCTGGCATTTGAAGAATTTAAGAAAATGTGTCTTTTATGCCTTCTCTATTAGGGCTATGATATTTTAATGAGCAGCCCCTGGGAATTGGTACTGTGACATTAGTTCTGGGTGAATACTTTGTAAAATCTTGCCCCTCTTTGTGAGGAAAAGGTTGTTCTTGGTCTCGTCGGAAATGCAGCAAATTTGTTACATTACTGTCAGAAGAAAATATTTGTTTTCTCTCAGCCTTTTTGAAGAATGATCTGCTTTTATTTCTGGTGTACAAGCACATCTGTTTTCACAGTTTGTGGGTTTTTAATAAATTGTATCCAGAATGAGCATCCCATTTTAGAATGAGTTTAGATATAGAAGTATTATTTAGGTGTCAGCAAGGTGCCTATGAACCCCATTCCACCCCGTGGAAGAGTGACCACAATCCAGTCATTTGTGGAGAGCTGTTGCCCGTGGGATGGACTCACAATGGAGAAGTTCCTGGAGAACTTTCCTGTGGGCGGGATCCCACTGGAGCAGGGGCAGGACTCAGGACTCCTCTCCCTGAGCAGGGGCAGAACAAGGTGTGGTGAACTGATTGTGACCCCATTCCCTGTCCCCCTGCCCAGCTGGATGAGGAGGAAGAGCTGGGAAGGAGGGAGAGGTGAAGGAAAGGTGTTTTTAGGATTTATTTTACTCCTCGTTATCCTGCTCTGATTTTGTTAGTAATAAATTAAATTAATATCTTTAATTTGAGTTTTCCTGTTTTCCTGTGATGATATTTTGTGAGTCATCTCTCCCAGCCCTTATCTCAACCCTTGAACCCTTTGTTACATTTTCTCTCTCTGTCCAGCCGTGGAGGGGAGAGGTGGAGAGGCTTTAGTGGGTGCCTGGTCACATTCCTGGGTAGCTCCACAGCAGGTTTGTCACCTCTCTGGGAGTCTGCATTTAATGGTGACCCCGGGAGCAGCTCTAGCCTGTCCTTTGAGTTGGACTGAGGATGTTGTGCTTGGGAAAATGATGCTCAGGGCCTTCCCACAGAACAGGGAGATAATCCAAGGGTCTGCTACCTGCACAGCTTTGCCCCATTGATGATCCTCACCTTCCCTTATCGTTGTTTCCAATTCACCGCCGTGTTGACCATCTGGCATTGCTATTTAAATTTACATAGAATTTGAATTTAAATTTACACAGAATTGTGGTCTGTTTTGGTCTGCGTTGGGCCTGTGGGTTGACTTAAAACACCAATCTCCAGCCCTTATTTCCACCACACATCTTCTGGAGAAACAGAACAACTTTGTAAAGCACTGTAGGATAGAGAGTACTTTAGGGGCCGGGTTCTCAGGGGAGCTGTGAATCCTCTCACTCCTCTCCTCAGCTGAGTTTTTTTGGTTTTACTTCAGTCAAACCAGAAAAAAGTATTTTGTTTCAGATTAATTTCATCAGCATCTCCATTTTGAATCAATCTGCCTTCTCACAAGGGTTTCAGATTGGCATGCAATGAAATATTTAACTGAATCTTCATTTTATTTACATTCAGATTACTTATTCTCTAAGCAGGTCTAAAAAAAGAGTGTTTTATTTGAAAATTATAATTTGGAATACTGTATTTTCAGGCATATTTCCTTGTAAGAATTTTTTTTTTAAAAATTAAAATGCTTTAGTAGCTTAGTTAATTTACCTGCTTTTTATCTAATTTAAATAGTTCCATTAAAAATTCATTCTTATTGTCTTCAGCTGGATTGGAATAATTCTCTGGGCTTTCTTCTGCCCTGATTTTAATTCTACTACCATTTAGGCCAGCATATGCTTCGAAATCAGGTGTATTTATTTCCACAAACTGGTACTCGGTGTTAAATTTCACCTTTCTTAAAAATACTAGTTATCTACCCAAAGTAGCGATGTACTCAGGACTTTGTTTTTTGTTTTTTTTTTTGCTGCGTAAAAAAACCCCATGAAACCGCACAGAAAAGAAGAGCACAATATACAATTTTTTATTTCCAAAACTCGTTTTTAATTTAGTTTTAATTTTTGAAAGGGCAGATCACAGAGGGCAGATGTCCAGACTCTGCATGAAAATGTTGATTGCTGTGCGCCTGGCAGCTTGCAAATGCCAAGTGCTTATTAGATGTTTATGAAATTATTTTCAGACACTTCAGCTGATGAGTGGCTTGCAAACTGAGCCTCTTTTTTGAGAAATATATATATGTGTGCGTGTGTGTGTGTGCACATAAGTGCTCTTCCTACACTGTCAAAATCAATGTGCCAGGTTTCAAGACATCAAGATTGACTTGAGCGGGTTGGGATAACCTAAAACAAGTAGCAAAACCTCAAAACTTTTTAGATGTGTGGTTTTTGGTTTTGTTTGTTTTTAATTGCTGTTCTCATTCTGCCAGACAACCCCTGGGCAGTTTGCCCTTTCTTTGGATCATGGATGTCTGCTCCATCCCCTCCTCACACCACTGGGCGCTCTCTTCTCTGCGCCATCACTTTTGCTCCTCGGTGCTTTCCAGCCGTCATCTCCTGAGCCCTTTTGCACCGACTCTGGAATATTTCAATATTTCTCACCTTTAATGCTGGTGTTTTCCATGGGAGTTTGGCTGCTCCCTCCCTCTGAAGTGCCAGAGGGTTTCAGCCCCCATGTTAACAACTGGGATTTGCAGCTCCTCATCTGGGCTTTGTGAAGCTGGTAGGAGGAGAAAAAAAACCCCAAAAAGAATTTCCGAAGCTCCTAGAACTGGGATAAATCTCTGAGGATCCTTCCTATTGTGTTAAAGTGTTTATGTATTTCAGAAGCTGGAGACCAAGCTACCATATAAATCTTTAAGGCATAGAATTTTAAATTACTGTTTAGCCAACTCATTGTAGAGAGATGGTGAGAAGAAATCCCACTGGAATGCAATATTGCTAATTCTAGCTTCCTCTCTCTATATTTTCATTTTCTTAGAAATTTATGTGTTTCTGCTCAGCAAAAAATATACTTTAGGCCAAATAGCTGAAATGCACATATTTGGGGGTCATAATTTGGGGACAGGAAGCCCAAATTTAGCTATCTTTGTGAAAAAGGATGAAAATCTCTGGTCACGGCATAATCAGCAGATGTTCCTGGGATATACAGCTCAGGAAAGCAGGTTGCTCCGTTTTGGTGACCGACTGTGGTGTTTAGCCCACCAAGTTTGTAAATGTTGCTGTAAATAATTAATACAATTGCTGAAGGGGCAGGCTGTGGGCAGTTTCCCTGTGACATGTCACACAACACTGTCACTGTTTCCCAGGCTGGTCCCTGCGTGCATTGGGAATATGGAAGGAAGGAAGGAAGGCTGGTTGGGCTCAGAATTCTGCAATGTTTTTGTACAACCTCCTCCTTCCCACAGAGAGAATAAATATCTTCATGGAAAATACTGCACAGACCTACACATGCTCAGCACATCCTCAAAGGGAACGTGTCCATGACTCAGTAATTGTGGGTGAACGTTCAGATGGGATTTGCCCCGGCAGGGGAATGATTTGCATCGAGAGTGGGTTTGGAAAAGGTGTCCTGCACTCAGGGTCCAAACCGCCGCTCCAAACTTGTGCCTTGGTGAGCCTTGGGGTTCAGGGCAGCTTTCCTTGGGTGCCTGGCAGGCAAGGCTGGGTCTCAAACCCTTCTAGAGAGAGCAGAGAAGGTAAAAGGGAAAATCAGTGGCCATGGTAAAGTAATGTCTGGGTGCTCGGTTAAAGCAGGGACTGGATATTTTGGATAAACCTTCCTTTCTGGTGCTTTGACTCAACTGGATGTTGGTGAGGTGGTTGCATTGCAGGTTACCTTAGCAACTGTATCTATATTATTCAATATATAATAAAAAATCAAAAGAAACATTATTAATTATCTAGCTGAAAGTGCTGTGGTGGTTTTTGTCCCTTCTGTTTTTTTAAAGAAATGTCTTGTCTGCAGAGAAGGCTGCTTGTTGAATTGTGAGGCAGTTGGCAGCCGAGCAGCAGGTCATTGATCACAGAACACAGATTCCTCCTCTGCTTGCTTTCTAAGGGAATGGTGCTATCTTAAGGATATTTATCTAAATGCTGTGGTTTTGGGTTTTTTTGACATTATATCTTGCAAGTAGGGAGCAATGTTATTCTCAACATTGGTGCAAACCTTGCCCGAAGATTTATTTGTCTCTGCTCAAAGAGACCACATTTTCCTGAAGAAACAGTGGGTCAGCAAGGACTAATTTTGTAGTTAAATCACTGGTGATTGCTCCTCCAAATCCCTCAGCAAACATGGCTTGACTCAGGTCAGCTCAGAGGCTGAATCGGTGCAGAATGCCTCAACTCTTACAGGAGACTAAATATGACAATTTATTTTTAACCTGGTTTAACTGGCCACACAGAGGGGGACGCACTGGAAGATATTTTTTGCCTCCCAAATGCTGTTTTCACTTAGCTGGCTGTGGTATTTCTTGGACGACTGGAATGCAATACCTCGAGGCACGTTGTGTGATACCAAGTGCAGTGTGACAGCATGACTAATGTGCATCTACAATTAAATAAAGTTCTTGAAGATTTATTTTTTCATATGATAGTGCCAAGGGATTTCAGAGACTTTGATGTTGACACTTACAGTAATTGCACTGTGTCCATTCTGGTGTTTTTGGTAAATTAGATTTCCTGAGTTTGCCTTAGCAGAGGTGCAGTACGCCCAATTTTAACCTGTAGTCTGCAATCTACCCAATTTTGATCTACTGAGTATCAAATTCAAATTGGGGATTCTGTTTCTGACTGGATTACTTGCAAATACACACTGCACTTCATTATTAATTCTTCACATATCTCATTTCATACGTACCTGAGAATGAAGGTGAATAGCAGAATAGCTTACAAAAAGGCTTTCAAAAAAGGAAGGAAAAAAAGCTACAGACAGGAATTTAAATTAAAATTAATATATTTCTCATTGGAATGCAGAAAAAGTATGACTTGCCTGTAGGAGTATCCATGTACTATTTCTATTGCTTTTACACCTGTTCTGACTGGGTGGTTTCTCAGAAGTCTCATTTGTACTTTTCTCAATAGCCTTGAGTCCCTGGGAAAGCTGGGGGCCAAAACTAAGGGGGGGGGGGAAAGAAAAAAGGTAAAAATAATGAAATGAAAATAATTGATGATTTTTGGCATATTTATGCAGAGTTTTATAAAATGCCATAGATTTTCCAGAGCTCGCTGGGTCTGAGGTGCAGTGGATTTGCTGAAGCAGCCGGTGTGATTCACCCCTGCCCTGCTGCTCTTGCAGATGTTTGCAGCTGTGCAAAGCAAGGCCGAAATGCTGCCAGATGAATGGATAAGTCTTTAGTCTTAAAAGGGATGGGTTTAAAAATGGGAGCCAAGAGATTTTAGCACTTCCAGTCCCTTCCTGGGACGAGATAGCATTAAGTGACCAGAGTTAAAAAGAGCTTTACACTTTAAAACTCAGGTGATAAGAGTAGGCTCAGGGCAGTGGGGATTTACGACGTTTGCAATAGGTTGGAATATATTTATGTAAATAACAACAACAAAAAAAAAGTTGACTAAGAAGAAAGCAGGCTGTATTTCGATTTAAGGAGTTCTCATAAACAAACAACTGATATTTGTGCAAGTGCTGCTGTGCAAGGCCTTACTGAGAAGATAAGGAAATTGTGCTTTCATGCTAGAACACAACCAGTCACACTCAGGGAGACAGAGTTTAATCCCATCCTGGCTCACCCTGTAGTGCAGGCTCCCTTTTTAATCCACTGCTGTGCTCTAGCCTTGTTTCTTTATGATGGGGATAAATGTGGGATATTAATTTTTTAGCTTCTAGCTAAATTTTGCTCTGCCAATGAACCATCCTATTTCATAACAGTGCAGCCTCATTGTGATAGCTGCAAACTGAGGTCCTGTGATTGATGCTATTAACTTGTGTGATATACTGCCTTCTGTTGTCAAAATTTATTTTTGTTATTGTCAGCATTTTAATATTTCTAGGCAGAGTTTTAAATAACTGGTGCAACAAGAGAAGCTTTTGGTTGAGAAATATGGTGCCTGGTGGTTTGCAGGAAGGGGATGTGACTGAAACATATTTATCACTGTGAAATTACAATTTCTGAGATGGCAAATCTTTGCGGAAAATTGTTGTCATTTAGTTTTTTAATTGGAATTCCGGGAACATTCCTTGTGCTCTTTTAAGCACCACCTGTTAATGAAAAAGCAGTAGCCAGTGAAGAATGAAATTAATTGTTAGTCTTTTCTTAAGATTCAGATCGCTTTTGACAAAACCATGAAAAAAGAAATTAATGGGAAAGCCAACAAGACAGATCTCCAGACTATGACCAGAATTTACAATCTCATTTCTGCCCTTCCCTGCCAATAAAGCATTTGGGTTCAGCTGAAGGTAATTCAGAACTGCAGCTGTCTTTGAGCCCAGACATCAAGGGTCTCGTGTGTCCCTCTCCTCGTGGGGCCAGAGGAGTCTCCAGCAGGCCGAGGGACTGCAGGATGAGATGTCCCCCAGCTGCAAAGGAGCATTTTGGGCTTTCCTTCTGCTGCTCAGCTCTGATCTGGCATTGCTCATGGATAATTGTGAAACCAGAAGTTGTCTTGGTTTTTCAACTTCCCCCCAGACCTCTCAGCTGCTTTTCTTTGCTCTTTTGAGGCAGCCCCTTTGTCATTGTGCATTGCAGGGAAGGACAGAGCCTGGAGGAAAAGGTGGTAAAGAAACACTTCTTCTCATTGAGAGAATTTTAAAAGTCACGAGGTAGATGCACCTGAGGCAAATAAATATTTGAAAAATAATAATTTACAGATTTTTTTCTGCTTGTGAAATTGTCATGAGCATCTTCTGGTCTTTTAATGCTCAGCATCTGCTCTGTAACTCTTTACTGTAGTCCCAGCTTTAGTTCATTGTCCACCCATGAAGTCACCAGCTTTCTGCACCAGTGTCCAGGCTGATGAAAGAAAAGCAGCAACCTTTGAATGAAAATGACTTCTCATGAGTGTGGTGTGTCACCCCCGTGGCTGTCTTTGCACTCACAGTTCCTCGTTTTCCTGACATCTAGGCCAGCAAATCTTGACAGTGAGGAAGAGCATGTGTTGAAAGAGTACCTGAAGTGGCATAAATCTGACTTGAGAGATTTGCTGATGAGCTGCCCTGGTTTGTGCAGTATGTCACATGTCAGGGAGGTTATGGGGAGAAGCTTTCACCTTCTGCTTCTGATCCTACCTGGAGCAAAGCCTTGGATGGTCAGGGTTTCTTTTTTGTAGCATCAGGTACTTGGATGTTAATGCTGATATTTTGACACCTGAGAAACTCTTGAATGAGTAAAAAGAGTAAAAAATGACTGCATGACCTGAAAGTTTTAGCACCTTCTTCCTTCATGCCTTTTCATATATCTTTGTTTAATTTTTAAGAAATATCCCATATTCATTAGTTTCCCCTGGTTATCCCTATCTCATTTGAATTATCTTATTTAAATAACAATACCAGCACAGAGCAGATTAACAGAAAACCTTCTTAAATGCTATATAGTGTCTGTGTTTGACACTGTAGCAGCAAAGCTCCTAAAATCCTGGTTAGGCTGAGGGCTTTAAAATCCAGATATTCAGTTATACTGACATGAATGCAAAATGTTTCCACAGTGTGTGTACAAAGGAGAAGCCTGTCTGAGCATGGCATCGTCTTTCTCTTTTTGTTTGAAGTGACTACGCGTGTCCCTAAAGATTAACCGGGTTGGAAGAAAATTAGGGTCTGGTTTTGTTTGAGGCTGTTTTTAGAAATAGCTCCCAGAGATTTTTGGAGAACAGAATCTTACAAAACTTCAGCAAAAAAGAGCAGCAATCAAGTGACAAGAAATTGCGTGGCAGTACCCAAAGTGGATCACAGAGATGGGGATTTTTGGGGGTTTAGTTCTGACTTAAGTTAGAAGTCAGGAAGTTGGGGCTCAGTTGGGGATCCGGGGGGGAAGATTTTTGGTTTCTGTCCTAACAGGGCCAGGTTTGCCATCCTGCTGAGTGCAATGTGATGGAGCACATGAGCTCCATGAACAAGCACAGCAGAAGGCAGCCAAGAGAATCCTACCACTGTGGAGGGAAAAATACATCCTATTTGGCTTGTTTTAAACTTTTCAGAGGGAATCTTCTACTTATTATCTATTCAAGAGCCCCAGATCTTTCTACTGTACCTTGGAGATTTAAATTAGGAGATCCACCAACTTGTGCAGCGCTGTTCACCATCTGGAAATGGCATCATCTTTTCTTTCTAAGAATGCTCTTTCTTCCAGGCAGTGTGTCTTATTTTTGAGAAACCAGCTGCTCACTTGGTAGTAGTCAACCATTTACAATTAAAAGTGACTTCAGCTATTGCTAAAATATTATTGTCCCTGTAGCAGTGATCCTGCTTTTTTTAAATGATTTTTTTAGGACTCCTGTCATTTCACAGGGAAGATGTTGTCTAATGATTTGACAGAAAATGCTATTGCCTTTATCTTAGGGAAAAGGATCAACTTTTTCACACCACATCACTGATTAGTAGTGACATATTTTGTATTTAGGCAGCCCATGCAAGCACAGATCTATGGCCTTTGGGTACAGCTACCTGCTTTATCCCTGTTTTTGGGTCTTCCTGAGTTTTGGGTTTGCTGCTTGGATACCTGTAAATTAAATTCCTGAAAGATTCAGACAGAGCCATCAGTTTTGCAGGGAAATAGGTGAGGAGCAGATGCAGGCACCTTGTCCTGGTGGTGCTTTGCGTGTCCATTTCTCCCAGAGGAGACTGGAGCTGGGCTGGGAGCTCCAGCATTTTGGGAACCCCACAGTTTGCCAATGTTACTGTTTATTTTTCAGATTTAGAAGCAATTCTCATACATTCGCATGATGTTTCTTCTGGATTTTGTTTTTGGACTGAAAAGGGAGGTTTGACTGGGCAGTTTTTAACCTTTTTGCTGCCAGTGGCTGGGCTCCCCCTTGGTGCTTTGGCCTCTCGTGCTCTGTCCATGAGTGTGGCTGAATTTTTGCTACAGACAGTACTGCTGTTCTGTCAGACAAATATTTGCATTGGTCTCCAAGGGGTGAGAAAGGGAAATGAGGCAATATATTGCTATAAACTTGAGCTATCGGCACTTTTATGCTGCCAAGAAAAGACCCTGAAAATGAAGACTTATGGGCTGTGCACAGTGAGAGTCACAGAAAATGAAAATAACTTTTAAACAATTTCATGATAATTTCTAGCCTGGGCCAAGTCTTCATTTACTGTAGAACAGACAAGGAGCTTAAGAATTAATTACCTGGTTGATATGCATAGTTCATTAATAGGTAATGGATATTGCACTTCATGTTGAATAGCCGCAGCAGGTCATAGCAAAGTTGCAGGTTGATTTGTTGTTCAGAAGAATTTAATTGCTGCCTGTCATCCTGACTTGACCTCAGGATGTTCTCTGGCAGCTTCCTGGAAGCTGAAAGTTTCTTCCACAGGAAAGTGATTTCCCCTGTTTTGAGACTGGGCCATTGCTACATTTGTAAAAGGTAGGAATCAAAAGGCAATGTTGAACTAAAAAAGAAAAAAAATCAGATTTTTTTAAAGAAAAAGGATTGCCTTTAAATCGATAATTTCTGAAGAGTCAATATATAAGAAAGAACAAGGTGTTGTATATAAGACTTTTCCCCTAGTTTCTGTCCTTTTTATATTGGGAGAGAGGAAAATCCCAACACCTTATCAAGTAGATTTCTGTACTGTCCCTTACCTTTGGTGCTGTCAATACTGCTCAGGAATACAGTTTTACTAATCTAAGAAAAAAACATGCATTTTATGTGGACTCTTTCTCATCGACAGCTTATGTTTGTAGTCCCATTTGTGGACATAAGGAGGATTCCCCTCCAAAGAAAAATGTTCCAACATTTCAACTCAGAATTTGTCTTTTGGCCCATTCATATATTCAGTATTTTAACCTTTGTGCATTCTGAGGCCATGTAGTGGACTTCATTTTTCTGGGTTCAGAAATTGCATTGCATACCAGGACAGATAAACACTGCTTATTTGGGCCAAATCTTGAAGAGAGAATAGAACCTGTGTTTGATTATTTTGTTGCATTTAAAAAAAAAATGTGTTATTTGCTCTTTTCACACTCTTTCTTCAGTGTGACCTGAAAGCTTTCTAATCTAAAAATCAATATATTTTTTTTAAGAGCAGAGACTTTGGTACTTTGAAAGCATTATCAGTGGGGCAATATTGAACGCTGTGGAGAGAAAGAGAGAAAGCAGGGTACTTCTGTGTGTGACCTACCTCTCTTTCCTGGTCTTCCCCTCTTTGCCCTTCATCACAGGCGGTGGAAAGAGCTTGAAAGTAGCAAAGACATTGTGGAAACCTCGGGCCTGGTATCGATCCTGCACTCTGGGCGCCTCTGAGATCCTATCTCTCCTTAGGGAGGATTAACTTCTCCCCTGGTTATCTTGCTGGAGCAGACCCCAAGCAGGACGTGCTTCAGGGCGCAGCCTCCCTGCCTGCCCTTCGTGTCTCAGCCTGAAATGGGCGCTGAAAAGCACAGAGAGCTGGTCCTGTCCCAGCCTTTTGTGTGTTTCCCATGGAAACCGAAACTCCAAAGCTCTGAAATAAGCTGGAATTAACAACTATTAGGGTTGCAACCCCTGAGCTCAATCGGCAGCGGTGGCTGAAGCCGCTGGTGGTGCCATCCCCTTTGTCACCTCCTCTTTCCGCAGGGATGGCCCTTGTGGCACCCTGGCATGTGAAGAACACACTTTCACATCCTTGTTTTGGTGTCCTGGTTTAATCTTCTGCTGCAGCCCCAGCTTGAGTGTCCCCTCTGCAGGTGGCCGAGCCCCCCCAGCCCATGATCCAGGGGGTCTTCTCCGCTCACGGGCTGTGGCCTCAAATGTTCCCTTGAAGATGTGCTGGGTTGGTGAGCAGAAAGCTTTCTGCCTCAAGGGAACATTCACAATTGCTCAACAAGCATGTCAAAATATATTGTATTATGTAATTTGGCCCACAGTTCAACCTCTTGAAAGCACCGTCATTTCTTTAGGAAAGTTCTGCAAACAATAGTTTTGTTTTGTTTTCTTTGTAGAATAATATAAATGGCTTTTAGCAGGAGCTCTCTGCAGTCTCCTCTTGTGTTTGGTTTTGCTGGGGAGTTTAAACTCTGAAAGCTTTGTTAAAGCTGTAGCTTCTAGTTAAGAAAATACATATTTTGTTGTATATAATAATGAAGCTGTACTACTATTACTGTTAATGAGTCCTTAGTTACTGGCAGTAGAAAAACTGCTGCACATTTCCTGCAGTTTGCTGCCTAACTCTCAAAGAGTCTGAAAAGATCAGAGTTTAGCCCCCAAACTCTTTTTATGCTCTTAGAATTTGGTGCCACCCTTACAGTCTATCCTAGCTCTGTAAATTTAAAATAAATGAATAACTTTAACCAGTCCTGTAAAAACGTGATTTGCTTAAAAATCGTGGCATTTAAAAATATTTTTCTTTTTTTTTCCCCTGCAACCATAAGAATTCAGAATTTTCATATAAAGAAAGAAAATTCAAATACTGATGCAGTTTGTTTTACTTTAGGTTTTTTTGGGGTGTTTTTTTTTTGTTCATTCCATTAAAAAAGCCTCTCAAATATTGTAAAACTCAAGGTAAAAACAGGAGAACTGGCAGCTTTGCTATCGCATGTTCCCAAATGACCTTGAATTTTTTTGCTACATAGTTCATTAAATCATTTATGCTGATGCTAGCAGTGTCTACAGAAACTTTCCTGAACAAACACAATTCCTTTGCTAAGGTTTGTGTAAATGCCTTTTTACAAATAAATAGATAAGCAGGGTGCTAAATCTGACAGGCTCATGAAGGTATTGATCCTAAAAGCATTGCTGAAAAAGCAATAAAAATGAATTAAAATAATAAGAAACAAATAAATACACATGTCATTCATTCACTGAAATTCTGTGAATAACCAGACAAGCAGAAATTGTAACGGGGATGTTCATCAGGCTCAAGGGCAAGAGTTCCTGGTTTCTGTGTGATGATGTGCAATTATCCCGTGGCACGGCGTGGTGGTGAACGTCCCTGTGCCACGCTCTGTCCTGCACTCCCTGACGATCCCGCTGAAATCCGCTCCAGGAGCACCACGCGCAGATGATGCAGCCGCAATGGCCGGGGGCAGAGCGGTTTCCCCTGCGCCAGGAGAGGGCTTTTCTCGCCCTGCCTGATCCGCTTCTCTTGCGCTGCTCTTGCCCCCCTCCCCGCTGCTGGACCCGATTAAAGGCTCCCAGCAGAGCCGCCTGCGTGCCAGAGGAGACGCTTCGGAGCCCGGGGCGAGGCTGGCACCGGGCACCAGGCGCACCCGCCCGGCCCCTCCCGGAGCGGCGCTGGTGACAGCCGCGAAACCTCCGCAGCCCCGGCTCCGCTCTCCCGGCTCCCAGCCAGCTCACACTCGGGCTGGGGAAGCAAGCAAGGCAGGCCATGCCCAAAGCATCAGAGAAGTGAATTTTCACTGCAGCCCTGGATTTTAATCGGTAGCCAAAAGGGCGTCCCTGGCGCAAAGCTCTGCCGGCGGAGCGTCGGGACCCGAAGGGAGCTCTGCGAGAGCAAGGAAAGTTCACCAGCATTCCAAACAGAAAAGATTGCTGCTTTGATTTGCTTGGGAGAAAATACATGGCAGTGCGTTTGAAATGACCAAAAACTGTATCCAAATGTTTATCTGTTATTTATTATAAAGTCCAAACTTTCGTTTGTCGAGAAGAAAACCTTGTGCTGTGGGGTACCTCCTCATACAGGTTTTCCCTCACAGTAAAACTGTTTCATTTCAAGAGAATTCTGATGGTGTCAGGTCAAAATGTCTTGCCTGGTTGTCAAAATCAAATTAATAGTAGTTTTCAGGTACCATTTTCTCAGATCACTAGGAAAAGGGCTTTTTTCTTTCTTTTTTTTTTTTTTTTCTTTAATGGGAATGGTGATCTTTAATGACTGGCTCTTGTAGACATTGACAGGTAAATAGAAGCTAGTCAAATAATCCGAGTTTAAACCTGTCAGGACAGAGTTTTGGGTTTGGAAGGTTAAGATCCAATCTGGGAAAAGTTACAGCTGAAACAAATGCAAGAAGCTGTCTGACGAACCACTTAACTTTTCCTAGAATCTGCCTGAAAAAATGGATATTAAGGAGCTATCTGTGACCAACAGGATTTAGTTTTCTGGTTTTTTTACCTTTGCTCTTTTGCACTTTTCTCTGCCTCTCCAACATCCATTCCTTCTCTAATAGCTGTGGGTTTGGCAGCTGCCAAAACCACCTGTGTTCTCCCTCCCAGTGCCTTGCTGACCGCTCCAGGCAGGTTCCTCTGAGGGTGACCACAAAGCACACTGACCGGAAAACCAGGCATGGCTCAGGGGGTGAGAACCAGGGCTCAGGACAGGTGTCTGTAGGCTGGCTTCTTGTCAGGGCTAGAAAACACAGGTTAATTGTTTCACAAAAGCTGCATAATTAAGCTGCAAAGGCCTGTGGAATGATGCCAGAAGTGAGATGTATGGGGTACATAGGTTGTGGTGTAATAATCTCGTCAGTGTATGATTGAGATAACATATTATGAAGGCATTATTTTTGCCATTCTGCACAGTGAGCAAAATTTTGATATGATACACAGTTATTTTTATAAATGCTTTGCTGAGTATTTGTGTTTTTCATTGGTAGTGTATTTCATACCCTTCAACTCACAAAATCCGTATTTTTGTGTCATTTCTCCCATTGTAAACTCTTAATGAATAATGAAAAAAGGAAAGGATAATGTTAGGAAAACTCTGAAGTGGTGTTATCATTATGTTGTGTAGGCTTAATGCTCTCCAGTGGAAGTAAATTGCATAACCCTGTGATTAGGGGTGTGCATTTTTTCACTGGTGTAACAGAGATTCCTTTTCTGTTAATTCTCTTATCTGATCTTTGGTCACTCAATCTCTTGTGGTAAAACAATAATAAGTGGGAAGCATCATACTTTTGAGAAGGGAAAAATTACGCATTTTTTGATATGTTAGTGGCATTGTTTTAAAGAGGAGATGCAGCCCTAGGATTGTGCTGCTAGTATTGGAGAGAGTTGGGTAAAGTGTTAAAGGGTCTCTCAACCCTACTTGTAAGTAGGTTGTTTTTTCTATGGAATCTTTAAGGCTGGAAGAGACCTCCAAGATCATCAAGTCCAACCTTTGGCCAAACATCACCATGCCAAATAAACCACAGCCCTAAGTGCCCTGTCCAGTCATTTCTTGGACACTTCCAGGGGTGGGGTGTTTTATATGGCTACAAGTACTCTTACATAGGTGTTATTGTATTCCTAAAATTTAGCCTTTACAGCACTTAATAGCAGTTGGGGTTTTTGGTAATTTTTTTAAAATCTCAGAAATAAATAATTAAAGCAACTTGATTTGAAAATTATACTTCTATCTTCAGTATGCTGAAGGTTATGAAAAGATACATAGCTGACATACAACGGGAAGATGTCTTTGTCAGTCATGCAGTAAAATTTCTCAATGTCCTCTTTATCAGATTTGCCTTTAAATGTTATTAATCCAGGTGATCCATAAGTAATGCAACAGAAGTCAAGATGGCAAACATCTTCTGTTGTTGAAGATGCCTTTGAGTTGATATTTTGTATTGGCTCAGAAGTGACAGAAGGATATTATTAGAGTATGTCCAGAGCTGGGTGATGAAGACGATGAAGGACCTTGAGGGCAAGATGTGGAAAAAGCAAGTGAGGTCACTTGGCTTGTTCAGTTCAGAGAAGAGAAGGTGAGGGGTGCCCTCATGGCAGCTCACACCTTCCTCGTGGGGACCCTCACTTCGTTAAAGGGGAGGTGTGAGGGTCCTTGTCACTCCTTTGGGTGTGCACAGAAGTGCTCAGAAATGTAAAAACTGTGGTTTTCTCCAAGCTGGACAAAATTTTAACTTCTTGCTGTGGCACATTGGAAATGTTTCTCATTATTGCTGATGGAAAGGTCCCTCATCAGTGAGGGCTGTTGCAATGGGGTTCCTGCTAAATGGAGTTTAGAACTGTTGGAGGTGGTGGTTCAACAGTAGCCATAAATATGAAAGGTGACAGGTAATCTCGAGACAGGAGGAGTACTACTTCAGTTTAAACTCCATGTATTGCATCTGTCTGGCTGTTGAATTCATGGCAGTTTGAAACAGATTCTGATAGTCAATATCTTTCCATAGGCATGGAATCAAAGCAAACCTGCTGCAGTGGAATGCCAGCATCGTACACAGGTTGCAGAATATTGTGTAATTTTCTTAAAGCTTCAGTAACCTGGGAGCTTTACTTCATTAATGGGCATAAACAGAGAAATTGGCACTTGGTAGGGAATGGAAGGAACAAGAACTGAAGGGCTAGAATTAAGCAGTGGCTAGAGGATATTTTTACTCGGTGTTTTATCTTCTTTACAGTATTTGAACTTTTCTTCACCTCTTGTCAATATGCGGTAACATCAATGCTGTTTCCAGGTTTACGTTGTCTCTCTGCTTGTAATCATTCTCATTAAACCAACGTGTGAAGAAATGTATGAGGAATGGTACAGTCTGTGAGAGGATTGATGTTGACAGGTTTTGCTATTTTAGAAAACATGAAAATATTGGCTTGCTTAATTCCCCTTTAGGATTTGTGCTAGACCAGTTCTAGAATAAAGTGCTCGAAGAAATCCCACATGAAGGCTTTGCAGTCACGTTTCAGTTCTGAGGTGAAACAAGACACTTAGAGTTGTAACAGGTCCTGTATTGATGACTTCACCAGCAGAGATATTTAAGCTGCAGGTCGCCTAAAGCCTGATTTTGCAAAGCACTCCATCTAGTTCTTAATTTCAAGCACATGTTTGAATCCATTCTAGTTGAGAAAAATTTGTGTCATCTTCTTTCCTACCTTCTGTTAAAAAGCTGCCAGACTCACAAGGAAGGAAAAGCCACCAAAACAAAAGTCTAAAACACAATGTGCCTTTCAATGTAGGGTGGAGCACGTAGAGCATCAGGAACCAGGCCACACCAGTCTCCAGCGCCCCGATGACACACCACCAGCCATGGCCCAAATACAAAAACATCTCTTCTGTGCTGCAAACCCCTCCTGGTGGGTCAAGCTCCCTGGTGGAGTCTGCAGCTGCCTGTCCAGCCTGCTGTCCTTCTGGTGCAGCTCCATAAAGGTGGATTGGGCTCCCCCTCAGCCTGCTCATCTCTCATTGCTGTGGGTAGCCCTGTGCCCGCATCCCTTTGCTTTTCTCCAAATCACTGGTGTGAAGGTTAGCCTGTGTCAGGTGAAAGGTCTGGGGATTTCTTTGGTTGCTGGAGGGCAGAGCTCTATTTTCTTGCCCATCCTGGAGTTGCTTCCCTAAACCCAGTTGCTTCTGGAGTCTATATTTATTCTTGCATTTCAATGAAGGAGATAATAATGGTCACTTTTGACCATGGCTTAATAAAGCTTTTAAATACAGGGATGAAATGAAGTATCTCTCATTGGTTTGGGTTGTCTTTTTTTTTTGTTTTCTTGGGGTTTTTTTTGGTGTATGGGTGTATTTCTGTTTTTGATTTTTTTTAGAGAGAGAAAATGCTGCTTCAAACATAATTCCAGCATGTTCCTGTTGAAGGCACACGGGAGCCTGAAGGAGCTGCTCTAATCATCTAATTTGGCCTGTGCATATGGATGATGGGCAGTAAAAGAAACTTAGGAAGAAAGAAAATTGTAGAAAGAAAGCAACTTAGCTTTAAATAGGTGCAGCATGACCCATTTTCCTCTCTTTTGCTGTAAGGTCTCCTGCTGCTGGCTCCTGTCCATGTGGGCTGATCCCAGCTGGTGCTGTTGGCTCTGCTGACCCTGCAGATTTTGGGTGGCTGGGACTAATGTCCAGCCCAGTTCATGTGTCTCAAGATCCTGCTTGCCCTTCCACACCATTATGCTGAGTTATTCATAAGGCTATGGAGGGGGCTGGCATCCCTTGTGTGTGATCCAGATGTGCTGAAGCTGGAGGGCAGGATTTAGCTCCATGTTTTTCCTCTGCTTAGCTATGCAAGGGGACACAGCTTGGCACAGTACCAAGTGCCAGGGCTGAGTTTTGATCTATTGTCTCGACATGGGGAAGGGAAAAAAGCCCCACCACCTTAAATTTTACTCTTGAGTGAATTTTTATCTTCAAATTAGTACAAATGTGAGAGTTGCCATGCTGTGATTTTAGAATAACTGTAATCATTTCAAGAAAACAAAGCCTAAGAACATTATGGTGTTGAATGCCGAGTAAACTGGCGTTTGAAATCATGTGTTGTACATCTGCACGTATAAAAAAAAGAGTTTAATTTCCTAATTTGTTTTGGACCTTGCCCCCCTCTCCTCTTGTTCGTCCCTGTTTTATTTTCCTCCTTTTGTGTCTGTAATTGCGCGCGTTATTGGAACTGGCAGGATGAGCACCTCCAGATGCATCCTACAGGAACGCAGCCAGTGCTGACTCTATTCCCATGTCAGACTGTGTGCCAAGTCAGTGAGGCTGGCTTGTCAAAACCTATACCCTTTCCACGCTGCTTCCAAACCCATCTTCTCACATAATATTTTGACACAGGGTGACTCATGATAACCTCAAGAATTGTCCCAGGCTTAAGACTGTGTCTTTGAGTGTGTTGAGACATCCCTGGTAAAAGCAGGATTTGGAATAATGTGGCCTAGGCACCTTCCCTTACTCTGTTGTCAGATGAAATGAGTTGAGTGGTTTAAAATCTGTTGTGTTGAACCTTTCACTGGGTTTCCTGTTTTGTTTTTTTTTTTTTGGTAAACATTCTCTGAATTTTTATGCACTTTGAAAACAACAAAAAAATATACTTATTTTATTAAACATATGCATTTTCTGTCATGATTTGTAGCAATAACGCAACAACTCCTCTTCCTTTTGGGGAAGAATATACTGATTTTGCTTATTGTTTCACAGGTATCAGGCAACAGCATATCAATGATGCTCCTTCTCCAGGATCTTTTCCTAACTGGAGATCTATACTATCACCAACACGGCCTTCCACAGAAACTAAGACTTCCTCAGTAGCTGATATTTCTCTGGCACAGACTTTGGAGAACGCAGACTTGCTTCAGATGATAAAAACGACGCTGACTGGCGCACGCACCAGGACTTTGGATCAAATGCACCTATCGCCCTCCCTTTATCAAGGCAGTGGGAACAGCGCACCCCAGGAACCCGCTGAGGTTTCAGCCGAGTCGCCTCTGAGGTCCTCTCAAGATGCAGATGACACAGCTGCTCTAACAGGTTTGCCTCAGCTTGGTATGTTTGCCACATTGTCCACTCCACCACCAGTGACACATTCGAGTAGAGCTGCGCCATCCCAGCCTTTAGAAACACCCTCCATTTCAAAAGAAAGCACCTCAGGATCAGACACGCTTGCTGCTGTTCCATCACCATCATTCTCCTCATTGGTAATTCAGTCACCTCATGCCATTAACTGTTCTAAACCAGCTGTACTGCCCATCAAAGTGCCTTTGTCTGCAGATCCCGAAGGTCTCTTCAGCACAGATTCAGCTAGCTCACAGGTTAGTGAAAGCAGGAATAGCCCTCTAAGCATGGTGCATTCCAGGGTGGTGAATCACAGGAGGGGTCCCAACTCGTTTATGGGGCCATGATTTTCATTGGATTGACAACACTGCATTTCACAGAATCAGTGGGAAAAGGGTCTCCTTCAGAAAGGACCTCTTTTTCATCTGTATACTCTGATATTCCCGGGTCAAAAATGCATCAGTCGCCCCTGAGAGTAAATTCCCAGCACCTGTCATGGTTCCCTCATGACGGTACGTGTAATGTCTCTTCCCCTGGAGTAAAACCACTCAGCCATTTAGGGCAGCACTCACTGACAGAATCAGGGATATCACTCTTCTGTCATCATCAATTTTTCAGGATAAAGCAGAGGTTCCTACATCAGTCTTTCCTGTGGGTGCTCCACATCTAACACCGCCAGTGAGTCACCCTCAGCCTTTCCCAGCACTGACTAATTGCGCTACAGGCTCCAACCCTGCACCTTTCATGTCATCAGCCTCCGGGAGCCTGGCTGAGGTCTCCAGCTCAGCACAGAGCACGTCCTCCCTTTCATTGCCAGTGCCACTTATTCCAGATGCAAGGCACGCTCGCAGTGCAGTGCTGCCAGTATGAGAATTTAGAAGCAAAACAGATTTTCTCTTTAGAAATGCAACACACTCCTCTCCAACAAGCCCAAGGTCTCCCTTGCTAACAGAGACAAACGAGGTGTTTACTGGGGCAGCGCGCACAGACGGTCCCAGGGCGGCAGCAGCCAACCAGGATATGCTGCAAATCCTTCCCCCTGCTGCCTTGCAGAGCTCGCTGGTGCCTTCCAAAACAGAATTTTGCAGAAGGCCTGACTGGTGGAACTTATCAGGCAAACAGCAGGAGAATCCCAGCTGCTTCTGCCCCTCCTCTCTCAAATCCTGGTGGCTTTCCTGTGGCAAGGACAGCTCAACAGCCTTCCACAAGAGGAGCGACTGCAAAGATGTCCATGAACTTTAATGCCAATAATGTTCTGCATTGTGGAGCTCAGCTTTCCAAAGCTTCTCCAGATATCCACACCAGTGCACTCCCCACAGGACCAAGGATACTAGGCACTGTTTTGGAGATGGCTGTGACTAGTCTTGATCTAGCTGCCATGCCATAAATTACTTCCACTGTAGGCCTTTCAAAACCTGAACCTGCTATCACAAACACTTCTGCCACTACTGCCTTTGTGACTGCACATCCTCCACCTGGGGACGCAGAAAGTTCAGATGTAGCTGTAAATGAAGACAGAAAGATGAGAGTGCCCACTCTTGTGACTCCACATGCAGAATATTCATCCCCAAGAGCTTTAAATCATTTAACCTCTGGTCAGACTTTGCATTCAGTTGATTAAAAAACCACTCACTTCTGTCATGCCTCCAGCGTGGGGTACACTGCCATCACTTGTTTCCATGACAACAGTGATGGACAGCCACATGTCTGTCTCTTCCAGGATTTTGAATGCAGACTCTGAAAGCAATTTAGATCCTGTCAGCCCTCCTGAAGTTGTAACTTCAGCTTCTATGTGGACCAACAAAGCCCTGCTGTCTGCAGCTGGCATTAGTATTCCTTCGGTAAAAACTTCAGTCCAAATTGAAATAAAAGAAGATGCTCCAAGTACTTTTCCATTGGAAGAAGAGAACCATGCACCATACTTGGTAGTTTCAAGTCTGCAAAACAAAATTAATACAAATTACAAGCAGCCACTCTTCTCCACCCCTTTGGCAAACTATATACATGTATCCTATAGTCAAAACACTTCAAATGTACCCTTTGCTGAAAAGAATAGCATTTCAGAATTTGATGTAGATGCATTTGCACTGAAAACATCTCCTGTTCAGTATTCACCCCTTGCTACTGTGTTGACAATGCCTGACCCTCTGCAAAAAAATGCATGGAGCATGGCCAAAACCATTGCTGATTTCTTCACTGCTGGAGATGTTCCTATCAGCATACACGATAAAGCAGCTCTCTGTTTACATGTGCCTCTTGTTAATGCTACGGGTGCTCTCCCTAGCTCTCTAGAATCCCAAACAAGTGATGCTGGGAAGATTCCCTTACTGACCAAAATGTTAGACACAGCACCAGCGCTGGCTTTTCAGCTCACTGACAACTCGGCTCTTTCAGCCCCCAGCAGAAGCAGGGTCACCCTCTGCACACTGCCAGCCCAGTCCCCCTCTCCCCTAACCAGGCCTTCTGGCTTGACTCGCTTCCATAGTTTTATCCCAGAAGACATTGGTTCTGGAAATTTTCCAGAATTTGCAGATGACCAGTTGGTGCCCTCTGGTTATTTGGTTATGTCTGATAAAAATGCAGCCCTGTTCGGTGCGGAGGAGTAGGACACGAGTGCCACAGGTCATAGTCTAGCTCCCAGTAACAAATCTAATAGAGCTACCAAGGGCATCCCATTGCAAACCCAGTCATCATAACTTCTGTCCATGCATCACCAACACAGGTAGAGTCTCCTTCTTTGTCAACAACCAACTTTACCCGTTCTGTTCTTACAGTGTTATCTGGAGTATCTTCTGGTGCAATTCCTACAGTAGAAACTTCAGAAGCAAAACCACTAACAAGAAAACCATCTCCAGCTTCACCAGTGCCAGCTTCTTCCTTCTTTTCTCTAGGCACTGAAAACACACCTTTGCCATCTGTGATGGCTTTAAGCACACCGATACTGACACTAACAAAAAATAACACTGCCACCAAAGTGACATCGGATCTAAGCTCAGTAGGAACACATGCAGATTTTCCTTTTGCAACAAGAAACACGACCGCCTCACCTGTGGACATTCCAGCTATGCTCATAACCCCCAAGAGCGGCACGCTCACAGCTTCCACACTCACACCCACAGCCCATGTTCTGAGGCAGATAACTGACACCCAGAAGTTCCCGAGCTCAGACATCACCAAAACGCCAACCCCATACCCACTGACAATGACAGCAGCTTTGACATCTATTACAGCATCAGCGAAAACAACTAGGCTTCCCCCTTCTGCCGTGGAACTCACCCCTGCTCCTCCTGACACCACGGCAGCAGCCGCTTTCGCTAACATGACAGCAGCTCCCTCCCTGGATTGCCGGCTCTCTGCCAACATGATGGTCAAAACAGGTACGTGCACCCCTGGGTTCGCTGGAGGGACCTCGTGTGTCGGTGAGGGGCAAGCGGTGAGGTGTGAAAAATGCACTGTCAGAGGATGTGGGGCAGTAATGATTGACCTGCTGCCCTCATAAAGCAGATGGGGACCAGCAGCGTTGCTAGAAACGGCTTTGGCTTTGCTTGTGGCTTGGATTTTATCAGAAGTGCGGCAAATGAAGTGGTGAGACCAGGAGCTCTGGAGTTCAGGGGTCACTGTGGGACCACCTGTGTGGAGGGACAGCCCTGTGAGACAGGATGGTTGGGGTCTGCCTTGCAGCAAGGATCCCATGCTGCTGAAGGGGACAGTGCAGTAGCTTGCCTTGGTCCTCAGCAGGGTTTACACACAAATACCTAATCCTGTTCTCATATGAACGCCTAATTCTATCATTAAAGGTTCATTTGAAAAGAATGTTTAGCATTTAGAGTTGCACGCTTCAGAATGGGAGGATTTAGAGTTTTCTGGGTGAGCAGTGCCACTTCTGGCTCTGGCTGTTTTTTCATGGTCAGCTTCTTCTTAGCTGTAAGAACTCTAAACTAAAGGGGCCTGGAGAAGTACCTTGCCCAGGATTCACATGGACTCCTTGTGCTAGCCCAGCACAGCACCAGATGTGGGTATCTTGGAGATCTCAGCAAAGAATAGGTACAGAAAAGTGTTTATGACCTTGCATGATACAGGCCACAGCGAAATGAGCAGTTTTTGGACCTAATGTGTTTGTTAGCTGCTAAATATCCCCACCAGTAGTGTGATGAGTACCACAGCTGTTTCCAAAGATAGAAGTAGCTTGTGTACAGTCTATGATTGAAAGTATTCAAGCTCGGCTATAAAACTCTTTCTGCAATTTATAAGAGAAAAAGAAGAAGATAGTGGTAAGTTTATTAAAGAATGCCTACAGATGCTTCCTCAATTGAACATAACTGTAGCAGTGCAGCAGCACATTTGTTTTATGTAACTCCTGCCATGGAGATGTGCAGCCTGCCTGTGCAGCTCTGGCTCAGTCCCCTGGGAATGCTGTGCCAGTCTGTCCGCAGGCAGTGAGTGGCCTCATGCCTCACTTGGAAAAGCAGCATGGCAAAGACTTGTTGTTGCTGCTAAAGAAATTGCATTTATTAGACCTTGCTCTGGAAACATGGAAACAATGGGCTATTGCCATGGGATGAGCAGGGGGCTCAGGAGCTGCTGAGCCCCTGCAGGTCTGTCTTTGGAGCTGCTGTGAATCCAAGCTGCTTTGCTGATCCCTGCACAGCCAGCCCCATGTAAAACAATTAAAGAAAGCAAACAGGAGCGTGGTGATGTCTCAAACCACCCCTTTGTTGCTCCACAGTTCTGTTTCTGAACACGAGGAGGATGATGATCAGCAATGCCTTCAGGGAGAGTGTGAGAAAAGGACTCAACCAAGTGCTGCGACAAGCTTTCAACCAGAATGTCAGCGCTCAGGTGAGCATGCTCGGCTTTACCTGCACCATTTCACCAAAACAGCTCTCCCACCAAAGAATCCCAGCTGGCTGCAGCTCCAGTGGTGTCTCTGGATGCAGGAAACCTCTTGGAGGGGAGCACTGAGCTTTTCACATGGAGAGCAGGCATTGGTGGGCACCCACTCTGGTCTCTAAAAATACAAGGGATACTCCAAAGCTTTTACCAGATTATTTGATGAAGAAGAAGAGAGAAATGGAAACTCCTTTTTAGTGTGTTCTGGGAAATGACTACTGACAGCAATTTCCTCATCCCCCTGCAGCTCAGGAGTGACTTCTGCTCAGGGCAGCTGAGGGCTGCTGTGCTCAGCCTGGATCAATGGCAAGAGCACGGCTGGAAAATGGGATGCCACTGCTGTCAGTCCGCTCCCTGCTTTGAAAACCCAGCACCTGACAGGTGCAATTCCACAGGGACAAAAATCCCGAGCAGGGTGAAAGCACATTTTATTGAAAATAAACAGAGGTGATGTGTTCATCGCTCTGCAGTTAAACTGCTCGAACCTCTGCGCTGCTGTGTGTGAGAGCAGGCTCGGGTGGGCTGCCAGGGCTCCTTTCCCTGGCACACAGCTTGCCCTGCACTCAGGCTGGGGTTCGTGTGGAGCCCCAGGCTCTTAGGAGTTACACTCACCAAGCCCCTGGGAAGGAAAAGGTAATTTTGCTCAAAACAGAGGGCGTCAAGTTGACTTTGGTCCTCACGCTTTATTGCTGCAAGTGCGGAGGATGTTAGTCGGTTTGGGAATTGTGTGTTCCTGAGCCTTGGCAGCAGCAATAAAAACTGTCAGGTTAGTTCCCTACCTTCCTGCAAGCTTGAGAGGAGCTGCCTTCTAATAGAGGAAACCAGCTAAAACTTAGTGAGAAAGACTAGTTCCGGGGCTAAAACTTTGTGGAAAATACAGGATTTTGAGGTAAAACTCAGCTCATGTTTTGACTCACAGCATGTCCATCCTTGTGTTTTGGCATTTGCACTCACATAGGCCCACTCATAGATTTAACCATCTGAGACAGTACAGAGGAATAACATTTAAGAGACTGCCGAATCAAATATTGCAAACTTTTGTCTTTCAAAAACCTGTCCGCAAACTTGCAATGACTGAAACGTGCAGAAAGTCAGTGAATTTCAGGCATGCACGCTCCCTGTATTTTTCCATGCTTAATTAAAATGTCCCGGTGTCTGGACATGAACGAAGGCCCAGCCTAACCTGGAGGTTTGCAGCACTGCACCCCTTCAGTTTGGAGCCCAGGCTGAGCCTAAAACTCTGAGCAGTTCTGCTAAAACCTCATCTGATATGACACTAACTGATCCCACAGGGTTTATAGGGGATTGGGGGATAAAAATCCTGAAAGGGACATATAGGGTGAGAAGCCCCACCAAACAGTGGCGGAATTGCAAACAAAACAATGAAAAAATAATGCTTCTTTGTGTGTCTTAGGTGGAAATCCTGGAGCAATCGAGTAACCTCACAGTCGGTTACTACGTCACGCGGGGCAGACTGGTTTTCACGCCAGCTGCTGTCATTGAAAAGCTGCTTGCCTACGGCATCAGCAATGCCACAGCAGCCATGAAGCAGCACGTGCCACATCTCCAGGCTGTGGTGGCCCTGGCCCTGCCCTGGAAGCCCCTTCCCGCCTACCACTTCCAGCTGAAAACGGGTGAGTGATGCCCTGCCCGGGGCGCTGTGCTCAGGAGCTCTCTGGAGCGGGGATGTGAGAGCAGCACGGGCTCTGCTTTGGTGTTTTGGTGTTGCTTTGGTGATATCAGCAGCACAGGCAGTGTGGGCACCTCTGTCCCTCCCGGTGCTCGGCTGTCACAGCCATTGGCACTGCTGGGAGCGGAGGTGGCACCCCAGCAGGGATGGGTCACACCAACGGGCCAGGCTGAGGCTTGGCTTTTGGTTACATGGCCTCCAATGGGTGGGTTGTGCAACCTGTGTGCTTCTTCTGGGGCAATCAGATCAGAAACATGTGTGTATGTTATGTGTGTGTGTGTATATATATATATATAAATATATATGTACATCCACGCACTCACACACATTGTTCTGGCTGCACCCATCTGAGCCAAGCCCCACCGTTCTGACCCAGAGTCACCGTTTTAAACCCCTCTGTACTGCAGCAAGCATCAGTGCAGAGTGATTGCAGGGCAGTGTAAGCTATGAGAGGGCAGAGTGCTCTAAAACACTGTGTTAAATGATAAAAAATATTTATTTTATGGGTGCTTACATGTCTATGTACACATACTTATGGCAATTAAAGCTAAGCACATTTTTCCCAGAATGAAGGTAAAACAGAATGAGAATCAATATCATGGTTGATTATGTTTTGCAGGCCAAATGACCTGCAAGATTTAAGACTATAACTTGTCTTTTAGGATGACTTCACTTAATGCCTGTCTCTGAGCAACTACATGCACAGGGAACTGGCCTTACCATCTTATATGCATCTTCCATTGCAGAAGCAATCTCCATTTGTTTGTGGAGAGTATCAGCTCTAATAATGCAATTTAATTCTTACATTTTATCTTAATTAAGGAGGATTCAGTGCAGTTCCTGAGGTGGCATTATTTTCACCTGCTTAATGTGTAAATTGATCAATTTGTTCTTGGTGCTGCAAATAAGAATACTTTAGCCACATGCTAACACCTTCCTTTTCCAGAGCTGCAGTTTGTGGGTCAAACAGACAATATTCAGTCATGCAAATTTGCTCAGACCATGGAACAGCGGCTCCAGAGAGCATTTCAGGATGCTGAAAGAAAGGTCCTAAACACCAGCAACAACTTAACTGTTCAGGTACAGTGTTGGGTGCTTTGCCAGTGCCTGTTGCCAAACTCTCCTGCTTATTCTTTGTCATGGGTATGCTTGTGTTCCAACACAGTGCCTTTGCTAGCTGCTGTGGAAGGAAGTTTATGTTTTCTTCTGAAATAAGATTTTATGTATTGCAGGAAAACTTATTAATGCATTATTTATAGAAGGCTGTTGCTTTTCATGAATTGGAGTTTTACTGTTTGCGGTTCATATAAATGAGATTCAAAAAAATCCAAGTATAAAAGCACAGTCTTCCAAATTTATGTTTTTACTGCATATGTTATTCTGACACATTATCTGCTCTCAGTGAGGCTATTCAGGTATAAAGATGGTGCTAGGCATATCTGTTTGTGAGATCTGAAATAATGGAGTGTATTTATATTTTTTTTTGTATGCGCTTCAGTTTTATACCCACAGGCACAAATTCATAACTAAGGGCTTGATTTTTACACACCTTTATATGTATAGTGGGTCAACACCCTTATGCTCTATTGCCATACTTCAGGAATAAAGATTTTATCCTCTGGGTGGTATCATGATATGTATTTGATTTATGATAAAACTCTCTGTGTGGACTGTGTTCCTCAGAAGGAGAAAATTTGTCACCAGAGCTCTGCTTAGTTACTTCGGTGCTGTTTCTTGTGAGCTTGTGCTCAAACTGGAGGAGCTCAGAGAGGCAGAAAAGTGCACAGCAAGAGAGGACCTACCACAGCAGGTCAAGTGATTATCAATCTTTTCAACAGCTGGACCTGTGGCATTTGGGGGGAGCTTTGTTGTGTCTAATTTGCCTGTGGTGGAAGTGACAGATCTCACAAAGCACCTGGGCAATTTTGGAAAGAGCCCTCGAGGAAGGGAGTAACTGTTTTTGTGGGTATTGACAATTTAAGGAGAGATAGGATGGAGGTCCTGGAGGCAACATATAAGCTGGGAAGTGAGAGGCTCAAGGGTGTGAACTTTGTGATAAATTCTTCTGAAGTTATTCCATCATCATGTGAAAGACTAAGCTGGTGCAACAGAACACTGTATGAGGGTTTTAGATTAATTGAAAACTGAGGAACAGTTCTGGAGCAAACAGAGCCAGTTCAGAAAAGGCATTGCTACACTAGGAGCGTAGAGGGAAGGGCAGCAAGGTGGGTAAAAGGCATGAAATGTCTTCTTTGCAAGGAGAAATGGAATTGGCCATGGTTCTCCAGCCATGAGCGCTGTAATGAATCAGGACAAACACAGAACCAAAAGTCATCAACCCTTTTTAAACGCAAGCATATGATTTATGACTTAACCATAGGTGTGGGATAATCTTACACTGCTGAAAGCCACCTACCCCTCTTGTCCTGTGCTAATTCTCCAACCCTCTGCTCCAGACATTTGTAAGGGGACATTGGCCATGCAGACCTTTGGTCTGACCTTGGATTCTTCTGATGCTTTTTTTATACCCTTGTTTCTGTTTTCACTTGGTGATCCAAATCATAAAAATGGGGTATTTATATAACATTCATGAATACTGTCTGGCCTACCTATCAGTAGCCAAAAAACCCCATTCCCTTTGCCCTAGGGCATAAGTTTTCCAAGAAAACGTGGGTTTTGTTCCTGGTGTTTGAGGATCTCATCCAGTATTCACTAAATAGAATTGGTCCTAGAAAATGCAGCCATCAGATTTGGGCTCAGGAAGAGCCTGGCACAGAGCTAGAGTGACGAAGAGATCAGTTATTCATATGAGGCTAGGAACAGAAGAGATGTGGTACCCCTTTATTTCATATGGAAAAGTGTGGATCTGGAGAACTACAGTAGGAAGGTAGCAAAGACAGCAAGACATCCAAGCCAATTTCTCTGCATCAAGCACTGGATGATTTTTCTGATAAGCATCCTCTCCCTCATCCCACATTTCCTGGTAAAAACAGGGAAAAATATTTTCAGTCGTGACTGCACCTTTCCTGCCTGCTGCTGTCCTCCAGGAACCCTGCAAGTGCTAAAGTAGGGATTAAAGTATCACACAGTTAAAGTTGAATGAGATGTAGCTAATCCGTTGTTCAGGTTAACATTTCCCCAGTTTCTTTGCACTGGTTTGATGTTTTTTTGGTTTTGTCTTAAACTGAGCTGAACCACAGCAACACGTTATTTTTTGCCTCTGTTTCAGATTTTGAACA
Source organism: Pardalotus punctatus (assembly GCA_013400915.1). Taxonomy (NCBI): domain Eukaryota; kingdom Metazoa; phylum Chordata; class Aves; order Passeriformes; family Pardalotidae; genus Pardalotus; species Pardalotus punctatus. The sequence goes on along the minus strand of VZTX01008311.1, from coordinate 190,071 downwards.
CCTCCAATGTCTCCCAAGCTGTCACTCTGTTTTACGTGGTGAGAAATCAAAGCACAACTCTAAATGGCACTATTTCCAGCAACCTTCTTAATCAGCTGTCAGCTGAGCTGGTGGGTTTCTACCTCACCTACCCGCCTCTCACCATTGCTGAATGTAAGTATGTGCTTCCCAGCATCAAAATTAGCCAGCACCAGAATTTTGCTTTGTTGTCAAGCTCAGGGATTGTAGGTAGTTTTTATGGCTACTTTTAAAACTCTTTTTGTTTAAAAAAAAAAAAAGAAAAAGAAAGTGGGGAGGTAGTTGTTTTTTTCTTTTCTGGGTTCATTGTTTATTTTGGTTGCTAGCAATACTGGCTAATTACTAAGAAAAACATACATATGCTGTCATTAATAAAAGATTCCCTGTGCCAGGTTCCAAACAAAATAAAATTGCAGTTTTATGTAAAGCAAAGCACAAAAGGTCCTGAATTCTTCATTTCAGGGAAGCTTAGCACAGCACTGAATGAACTTTAGCTTCAGCACAGCCCTTTGCTTCAGTGGAATCCTCAGCCCCAGTGGTTGCTCCAGGGGCTGGGCTGGGATCAGGCTCCGAGTGTGTGTTTGGGTAGATGGTGAGATTCTTCTGTGCTTCTATTTTAAAAAGTTGTCAGTGTATTTGCTGAACTGCATCCTTGGTTTAAAAATGGTCTGAGTGCTTTAACATCAATAGTTTTCTTGCATTCCAGTTGCCAGGAAGGCTGTGAGGCACAGAGAGCTGGAGACAATTTTGTGGGCAGCCTCTGTGGTATGTGTGCTCTCTGGCTTGGCGTGCTAATTTCTTTAAAATGATTAAAGGGACAAGATGCTTGATTATGGGGATTTCTGTTTAATCTGCTTGTTAATGGGATGTGTGAAATTAAGCTCACTGCAGACAGGTTATCCCTGCTGGGTACATCAGTGCAGAAGCAGGCTGCTGGAAAGTGAGCACTGAGAAAAACACAAGTTTTAGTTTTTTTTTTTTTTTTTTTTTTTTTTGGTTGGTCCATTTTTCTTGCAAGCAGCCCAACAGCAGAGAAATTATATTGTGCGATATAATTTCATCATCATCAGTGACTTGCAGGATGAGCTTTCCGTGGGATGAGGGGTTGCTCTCTGCTGTGAGGCAGTCAGGAATCACAGCTAACTTAGGTGACTGTGCAAATCTTTGGGAAAGCAGGTTTGTATGCTGTTCTTGAGGCATTACCTCTCAAATTATGATATTTGGAAGCAAATAGGTGAAACTGCCCAATGACAAATTCCTGCACTGCTTTGGTGCACTTTTGAATCAGTTTCCATTGCAGGGTAGGAGACACCTCTCAAGCTAAGCTTGTGATTTCATAAAGCCTTTCCACGAGGTGGGGAGAGGCTGTTGACAAAGCCCTAGGAGGGGATGTACCCCAGGCTCCTTCTTCTTCACAGCTGACGGGTGCCCTGTGTGCAGCACATGTCTTCACGAGGCACCCAGGAGCACAAGGAGAAAGCTGGAGAAACTTCTGATGCTGGCTGTGCTCATTTCCAGTGTTTTGTGTCCAAAACAGGCCTATGGCATAGGAAGAGAATTGTGGTGCTTCTCACAGAGGCAATACAGGCGTATGCTTGGTAGTCAGGAGCTGTGAGAGCCATTTGTCACTCAGCAAATCTCGTGTGGTGCTGCAGCTCTCTGCTGATCCCCATGCATGATGAACGGGCCTGATAAAGTCTTTAGCTAGTGTTTCTTTAACAAGTAATGGCTTGTATTTCGTTCTGGAGTTCTTGGTTTTATTCCCACTGCAGCAGCTGTGCTGCAAACTCATGAACTCCACGCACACGCAGTGTTTACGGCTCCAGACTGATAGTGTGTCTGGAAAATGTTTCCTTTGAAGAGTGTTTGATGCTTATTCATGTGGCAGTGTAGCTGTCTCAGTTTATCAAACAAATATTGAGGTTGTTCTCCGAGCATGTTATTTCCCAGTAGGCTCCAGTGGCTCCTCCAGAGCCTTCGCAGTCTGTCGTGGAAATGTGCAGCTCAGGGCACGCAGTGAAATCCTCCTCAAAAGCAGCTACTGTACGTAATCAAATCATTCACAATGTTTACTATTCCAAGCCACTTTGAGGTTTAAAAATCAAGGTGACTCAATAGCAGCCCATCAACGTGCAGAGCATGGATGTTTTCTGAATTAAGTTCCCAGTATTCATCTGTTGAACAAATGCTGAGCTGTATAACGAATTAGCAGCATATTGAGCTTTACGGCCTAGTGCACTTTGGAGACGGAGGAGCTCACAAAAGGCATCAAAACTGCAAATATCAGTTTCTCACAGATGCAGACACATATGGTAGTAACGCCTTAAATGGTGCACGGTGCGAGAGCACTGCGCTCCAAGGTGTGCTCAGTTTTGTTTGTCTCATTTGCACTCCATGTAGAGTCTGATCCTGGTATATTTTTGTATTATTTTGGGCTAAAACTGTGGTCTGGATTATATAAGGATTAACCACAGAATCACAATGGAATCTTCGTCCCAGACTTGTACCATGCAGTATTTTGGCAACAGGAGATATATGTTGTACTTAGTATGGCAGTGCTTCTTCTGTTTATACTTCATGTTTTTTTTCAGACAGAAAAGAAATTGTAACCCTGAAAATTATGCTATAGATCTCCTCTTGGGCCATAGTTCAATTTTATCTATTGCGGTCTGGTTAGCCTGGTTTGGGACACATTATGTGTAGGATGTTTGAATATTAGGGCATAATTTAATTTTTTTTTTTTTTTTTTTTTAGCTTTGGAGTATCCAAACCTTGATGTCTCGGAATCAACTAGAGACTACTGGGTGATAACAGGTAATTTTAATGTCCTTCCCTCCTCCGTGCACTTCAGGTAATAATTTTTAGTTCTCATTTATGTGAACACAGTGGTGCAGTAATTTTATACTGAAATAAAGGGCTGCCCACTGAACCTGCCTTCCACTGGGCAAATGTTCTTACAGTCACTCTGGGGCATAAGTGATTCCTCTCCAGCAACCATCACCCACCTCAGAATTGATGGCACTTTAGTTTAAACAATTCTGAGAGCAGCATTATCTTCTCAGAGTTTCAAAACATAAATAGACTTAAAAATTTTTTTTTATACCCTGGGACTTGGATTTAAATGGGAAATCAAAAGAGACTCATGGACCCAGGAACAAAGGTGAAGCTGTTACACCAAGGAACTTTGCTATGATTTGCTGACTATCTGGGTGCAGGGATTCTTGCATATTTCGCTTGAAGACCTTAGGTTTCAAAATACTTCTTTTATTAAGTAATTTCACAGGTATCACATTCTCATTCACAATCATTTTGACTTCAAAAATGATAACTGGGCAAGAAAGAGACCATTTCCCTGACATCTTTGGGTGATACCAAAGCTCTTCTAGTTGCTGTGTCTGTACCTGGAATTGTTTAATGCTCAGGAGAGCAAGACCAAAGGGCTCTGATATGAAATAGATTTGGTGCCTGTTCTATCTTTTAATAAATTTGAAATAAATCATAAGTTTATGCAGAGATTATGATCCACTGAAGGGAGTGGTACAGCTCCTCCCAGTATGGACCCTGTGAACCTGAGACTCCATATCTTGCCTCTGTGCACTGACTGCCATGGAGTGTTATTGATATTGCAGTGGAAACGGTTTTCAAAAAGATCCTGGTGGTCCCAGAAGACTTTTTAAAAATAATATTGAAAAAAAACTTACGTATGTATGAATTGAATCAGCATGTCATGTCACTTTTTTTAACTTTAGAATCCAGTCTCTTTTAAATATTGCATTCATTTATACTTCAGATGCCTTCATTTATACTTCAGAAATGTTTATTCAGGTTTCAGTGCTCTCAAACTGGCTATTTTGTTTGAGACTGAACAAAATTCTGACTTCCCAGTTCAAATCTTCAAGATGGAAAACTGCTTCAGTTTAACAGGAGCATCTGGCAACAAGCATAAACCAAACAGTTCTCAAATAGGTTTTACCTTACTTTTCACGTTGAAGAACAGAGAGTAGATACTCCCCTGAGTCATTTTGGTAAACTGAAGGCTTAAAAATGGTATTTTGAGATTTTCACTCTCTGAAACGTTGTTGAGATGATCTGAGAGGAACAGTGCAGGGGCTGTAACAGAAGCATGTTATATCCCCATCGGGAATTACTGAGAGGGGACAGCAGTGTCCAGGTATTTTTCCTGAGTTTGACTGTGCCTCCCTGTCCCAAGCTGTCCCACAAACCACGCGTTATTTTACCCTTTCCATACCTGATGTGCTGATGTGTGTTTTTACTCCGTTCCCACAGTCATTCAAGGGGTTGACATTGCTTTGCTGGGGCTGAACAACCAGAGCTTTGCCAGGCTGATGGAGCAGCGTTTGGCCCCGCTGTTCATGATGTCGCACCAGCAGGGGAGGCGCTTCAAACGTGCCACCACCGTGGGCAGCTACACTGTGCAGGTGCTCCATGGACTCGTGTTGAAAGAAGTTAAAAGAAGCTTGCATGTGTCCTGCTTTGGTTCCTGTAAAAGGCATTTCTAACTGGGCTGAAATTTCCTGTATTTCTCATGAATATCAAAGCAGTGAGGACAGAATCCAAGGCATTGCTAATCCTGTCTTTTTCTGCAGCCAGCCATGTTGGCATGCCTGTCATCCTGGGGAAATCATCATTAGTTAATCAGTGTTCATAAATATTTTCTCTCTGGTTGCTATGAGGATTGGTACAAAGTACATATTTTAGCGCATTCAGCATAATGAAGAGTTCCAACTTGGGTTTTTTTTTCATGATAAAAGTTTCCTAGGTAACTCAAAGCTGGAACTTGGGTTTTTTTTTCTTTTTGTTGGAAAAAATGTAAGAAGCAGCCTTTATTTATACAGGGTTAGTCATCAAATCATGTGGCCCCAGATCACGTTATGAAGTGGAGATTTCAGGCCTGAGTAATTTATTAATCATTCTCTTATTTACAGCATTTCGCATTCAGAATTTTGAAATGGTCATATTTTGTTTTCTCACCAATTAAGACAGCCTATGCTATGGGGAATTAGAGATCTCTTCTTCAATTATCAAAAATTAGTTATTTTTTAAAATAAAAATTACATTATGTTTTTCAATAATTGTTTGCTGTAAGATATAAACTCAAGTTATATTTCCCATTTGCCCACACAATTCTTTCTATTTTTCCAGTGAAATAATTTAAAAGAAGGAACACACTTTACTTGCCAAAAGTGTAAATCTTTGTAAAATTTTAGTCCATAACATAATGGAGAAGAATCACAAAACTCCTTTTTCTTCTCATCATTAGAAGTGCTTGACACTTTCTCTACTTTCAGGAAAGGCAGAGGTACAATGGAAAAATTCTGCAAGTGTTCTGCAGAATAAAATAGGAAAAGCACCGTTCTCTTTGTTATCAGCCTGGGATAAAAAATAACGAGTATAGAAGTGAAATGTGAGGCTATTTTTCAACTGCAATATGCCAGTAAAGAACAGTTTTCAGTATTAGGACGGATTATAAGAATTCCCCCTTTACCGAGGACTGTAATGTCCAAACATTTGATCCTTTCCTTACTGCATGCTTTTCTTAGTGTAGGGTTTTACCTTAGGATTATATTTAATTTTTTTTTAAAGAAGTCAGTCAATTCTGTGACTGACTGACTTAACAGCCTGGGTTATGAAGGGGAGAAGCTCTGATCCTGTGAGAACATTTGCATGGAGCTTATGCTTGATCTTGAAGGAGTTTCCTGTGGGCGCTGCCTTCAAAGAGCTCCTGGCAAGTTTTGCAGTGGTATAATGTGAACACAGTTTATTTCTCTTTCTGTCCTTATATATTTATTTATTTGTTTATTTCCCTCAAAGATGGTGAAAATTCAGCGTATCCCGGGACCCAAGGAGCCCGCTGAACTGACATATTACACGTTATACAACGGGAAGCCTTTGCTGGGCACTGCGGCTGCCAAAATTCTGAGTACGGTGGACTCCCAGAGGATGGCCTTGACACTGGGCTATGTCATCCAAGTGCAAGCTGATCGTAAGGGTTCTTTTAAAAATTCCACACTTAAATCACTGTTTTTTTCCATGAACGGAACACTGTGGAACAGTAAAATCAGAATTAATTCTGTTGCTGTTGCTGTTATCAGCAACAAAACCATGACACCACAGACCAATGATTTGGGCAAAGTTGCTATTCAAATAACTTGGCCAAAAATAAAACGTGGTGGCTATTAAGATGTCTCTTATTTTTGAGTTGATCAAAATAATGTAGATTCTGTCACAAAGGGATTATTATTTTTTCAATAATAATTTTCACCAAGAAAACCACATGGTTGTTAAAAATATTGTTTAGACACAAATCAGAATAGTGAAGTTGAAAAGAGCTACTTGAACATATGGACAGTTTTCAGATTCAAGATATGATACTATCATTCAGAAAAACATGGCCAAAAATTAATCCATTCTTGAAAAGGAAAGTGTTTTCAAATTTCTCTTTCAAGACCTTCATCAGTTACTGAGTGATGGTGGACACAGGTTACTTAAAATTATTTTTCTTTTATTTTTGGATATTCCTGTGTAGTTGACCCATAGTCATAAAAATGGGGTGAGGCTTGGAGTGTTTTTTCATGCAGTAACAGCTCAGTGTACAAATCCATGCCTTTTGCTAACTGGATCGCTCCACTTTGCCAAAGTATTTCTTCAGAAGGAATCAAAATTATATAGTGGACTTGTGCACTGGATCTCCTTACTGGTGAAACAGCACATAAAATGGATGTCCCTGGTGCAATTATATCTGCCTGAAGGAGCAGTGATACTGAAATAATTACATGAAATGGTGACAGGAAGAGACCACTGTAATAAGTAATTTATGTATCATACATAAATATAAGATTGAGTTAAAGACTGAAATATGATATAATTTCTGGAGAATTCACCATGTACTCTATCTGATCCTAGATTTGATCACGGTCTGCTACTAACTTTAATTCAACTGAACCTGGGGATCTCTATTCCATAAATTCCAGCATTTAAATTCTAAATAATTTTGTTTTCCACAAGAGTATTACTTTAATGTATTTTTTACTAAAGAAGATATAGATATAGCCATTTCCTAGCTCTTTGTGCAGTGATGTGATTTATACTTATGTGGGTATTTAGGCAATTATGGAATCCGCTGCTCATCATCTAACTTTGCATTTCCATGGTCTGATAAGGCAGCCTCATTTATCTGTAGATTTTCATACCAGCCAAGTATGCATAGAACACTGTAAGAAGACAATATACAGAAATTGAATTTATGACCTGAGGTAACTGAGATTCTGAAGGTAGAGTATTTGAAATGTAGGAGGTAGTTCCATCTTTATACTTTAACATGAGAAAAGCCCCAATTTCTTTCTTTTTGGACACAGTTATTTGTAGTCTGTCTTTGTATTACCACAGAAAATACTTTGTGTGGATTTCATTTTTGCTCATTATAATTTCTGTTCTAGCAGAATGAAAAGTTCTGTTCCAAAATACAGTAGGAAAGGACACATACCCTCGGGAGCTCATATTTGGGTTAGACAAGACAGACGAATAATAACACAAAATGTGGATGTTCCTGTGTTATGAGCCAGAGACTGAGTTTTAACAGAATGAAGGGCTTGTTTCAAATTCCACTGAAGTCTTACTGAGTTGAATGAACCATGGGTTGGCTTTAGGTCACATTGGAATCTGGTAGCTGAATTAAAGATGTAAATTACGATTCCTAAATGTCTGTCCTATTAGCCATGAGGTCATCATTTCCTCTGCATTCCCTGGAAGGAATGAACATAAGTTTTCAACAATTGTTTGCTGCTTCCACAGCAGCAGTCTATAATTAAAGTTACTGTTTGTTAAAATTCAGATTCAGTTCCCTTCCCCACAGCCCCTCCATCCCCAAACTAAATGTCAAAGTCAATAATTAAGAATTCTGCAAGCCTGTTGAAAAGTGAAACCCTGAAAGGCTCCAGCCTCACCTTTTGGACAGTCTGGTGCTCAAGCTCTGAACTGAACCGTGCTGTTCCTACAGCACCCAACAAACCACACCAGCTTTGCAAAAAGTCACAAATCCACCAAGAAAACAGGCTCAGGCTCTGGCCAGACTTTCAGCTGGAGGACTGGAAGTTACTAATAACTGCTGCAGAAGGAGCTGGTTCGGATGTGCAGTCTGATCCTGAGAGATGCTGAGTGCCTCTGACAGCTCATAAGCTCAATGACATTTGAAAGCGCTGGTCCCCAGGGAAATGGGAACGGCTGCTTTGTGCTGGTGTTCTCACAATGGCCTGCCCACACCAGCAATCAGTGCCACAGCAAAACAGGGATGGCATGGGGAAATCCATGGAATATTTCACTGCAGCAAAATTTGGCATTGAGGAGATCGTCTGGTTGTTTTTTGCGGAAAGAAAGGAAGTGAAATGAGAGAACTGGGAATGTATCACAGGAGGATCTCCTATGTGTGAACAAGTTGAAGGTTCATACTAAGAGAGATTATTCTGATAAAATGGAATCTAAAATGTTTTTGCATCACTGCATTTCTGAAATGTACCCTTTTCCTGGTGCCATTATTAATATATCTGCAAGTAGCTCTTTCCAACCTTGTTATTTCCACTCCTTCAGAAATGATGAATTCACTTTGACCTTAACTATGATAAATTATTTCCAGAGCACAAGAGAAGCATTTTCTTAGTGCCTTATTGATATTGATAATAACTATTTGAGTCAAATAGTTATTGTTTTTTAAAAAGCTCTTCCAGTTTACTCTTGCTGAGCCAGTCAGTCTTTGACACAATGTATGGACTGCATGTGTGTTCTTTTAACACACATGTTACCTTACTCTCAGCTGCGTTTGTGAAAGTTACTGAGTTAAAGATGCAAAGATGCATTACTTGCGCCTTCTTTTTTTTTTTTTTTTGTTTATTCTGTAAATGAACTAATTAGAATGATATCTAACATGGCATCTATCTTGGCTTTGGAGAGGATGGCTGCTTTTGCATATAACCAGGTAACATAACTAAGAGAAGGGAGACCAGGAATTTATGAATTGAGCAGTGTTGCTGATTTTTTTTCTACTAAAGTAGTACAAAGGTATTCCTTTGTACAGAAAGCTAGATTGCTCCCAGTCCCTTTATACTAATTTTTACATGAAGACAATTGAAGGCTGGAAGCAGCTGGAATCTTGCCCAGTGAAGCTTACCCTTGTTGGTTTGCCGCTTTCTGTAGCTGTGGTGAAGAACCCCCCGAACAACCTGTGGATCATTGCAGCGGTGCTGGCTCCCATTGCTGTGGTCACCGTCATCATCATCATCATCACCGCCGTGCTGTGCAGGAAGAACAAGAACGACTTCAAACCAGACACCATGATGAACCTGCCCCAGAGGGCCAAAGTGAGTGACCCAGCTCTAGACCCAGAGGTCCATTTGCGTGCTAAGGCTGTGACTCTCTGGAAGATGTAGCTGAGGGATGTTTGGAATTGGGATGGTTGTAACTCACAGCTTGGATCAGCACATCTCCTGTAGTATCTTAAAACCCATGGCCTGAGCAGCTCCTGCCTGGTGCACGTGGGGAAGTCTGAAGCCCTGGGTTTGGCAGCAGTTCAGACCTGGCCCTAACCAAAGTTCTCCCCCCAAACTAGAATAGACATTCTTTGAATTATTTTTTTTCCTACTGCTATTTTTTTTTTAGATATTTTGAACTTTCTAATTTATTTATGTATATCGCTGGTTGGGTTCAAACAATTATGTTTTCTTGAAGTTACTAATCCATATCAATTACAAGATTCCCCCCCCCCCCCAACCAAATGAATTTCCAGTTTGGTTCTCGGTTCTCG
>VZTX01008311.1:122553-180214 GCA_013400915.1 Pardalotus punctatus | reverse complement strand
CCCCCCCCCAAATCAAATGCATTTCCAGTTTGATTCTCTGTCTGTGACAGAAAAATGTCACAGAATACTGTTTTGTCTCCATAGTGAAAAAGTCTGCCCTCTCAATGCTGCTGTTCAATGGCTCTTGACGAGGGCCACCCAAAGATTGTGGTTTTTAGCCTACAGAGCCTGCGTGTAAGTCAGACTGTTCCTTGGCCCTTTTAGCTGGCTTTGTTCTTCTCCACTGGCATGGGGCTGAGATGATGAATTTTTTCTTTGCTTCCTTAATGATACAGACAGCAGGATTATTGAGATTTTAGCTCTGTTGCTTCTGCTGAAAAATGCAGATTGGAAGAAGAGCTGAAGGAAGGCATGATGCATTTGACAGCTCTTTTCTCCTTATCTTAGGTTCGTTGCAGAGGGGTACAGCTGGTGCCAGTTGGAAACCAGACATTTGTGTCAAAGATGATGCAAAAAAGACATTTCCATTTTGGTTCCTGTATGCTCATCTATTCATCCACTGTTATCCACCCAGTGTTAAGACTAGACCTACAAAAATGAAACAGAAAATATCACAAAAGCAAACAAGAATTAATGTCACTGCTGTGGTATTTGATGCCCCATTGAAGCCTCTAAAATGCAAATTATGCTTTATTAGGGGCTCTTGCAAGTGCTGTACACCTCTTGATTATTTTTATATATAATCTTAGTCCCAACTAAAGGAAAGAAATAAGGCTAAATTTATACATTGTTTTGAACTGCCCATCATTATGGGATGTTTTCCAGCTGGAGAAAGTTGCTATTTAAAAACACCCCAACAATCTACTGCTGGTTGCAGCTACAGCACAGGAAAAACTTGAAAACATGTCCATACTTTAAGCCATTGTTTTCGTTCCAAAAAGAAAGACAAAACTGGATTTTCACTTTTCTTGAGAAATGAGATTTAGTCAGGCTGTAAGATACATGCTCAGGTTAAAACCTGCTCAGTCACATTACCTTTGCATCACCTGTCAATGTCATCAGATGGGAGCTGGACCTGAGGAACAAAACAATTGTTGCTGAGCTCAGTTGGTGCTCAGCACCCCCACCACTCTCATTTCAGGAGCTTTTCCTGCAGGTTTGCTCACACTGCAGCTGGAGTGCAGAACGCCCACTTCTAGAGTGCATTTCCCCTTTCTGGTTTATTTTGAGACTCCATAAAATTTAATTTAATTCATTATCTGGAAAGTGGTGCTTTTCCAAATGAAAGCTAAATTGGTTCTCTTTAGTTTCACAGCGATGGGTCCATCAGAAAGGTTCTGCCTGGTCTAGTTTAGAGTTTATGCTGGGATATGGACTATGGAAGATAAATCCTGCAGTGAGACTGGGGATGGACTGGTTTGGTCATTCCTGATTTCATTATCTTTACTTAAAATAAGGCTAAGAAACGTATTTTTGGAAGCTAATGAAAAGGAGGCAATTTTAAAGAGAAGAGTTTTAGTTTTATTTTAAATTCCAGTGTTAGGTGTAGTGGTAATGGCCTGAACTGTAATTGCCACATTTTGTGCAGCTCGGGAGCCCAAACAGCTGATGAGCACATATCCATGTCACCTTTAAAATGAGTCTGTTGTATTTCATGGCTGAGGAAAGTGCCTGAGACTGCTGATTAATGCTGACTCTGCTCAAAGGGGAGTCACTGTGGAGTGATTTGTAGTTTAAGCAGCCGTTTGAATATTTTGCTTCTGTGCGTCTGAGATTTGCTGGGGAACCACCGGAGCAATTTTGCCATCCCTTTTGAACACCCAGCAAACTGCGCAGGGGGAAAAGGAGAACGTGAGGGAATACCTGCATCCCGGGCTTTCAGGTGTGTTCGTTCTTTAGCGGCGCTGTTTCCCGGGCTCGGCCTGCAGAAGTCCTGTTCCAAGGGGACTGGCAGAGCAGAGCTGCTGGCTGCTGCAGTCCTGCTGCTGCTGGGAGCTGTGAGAGGCTGCAGCTCCTGCCGGGGCAGAGCTGCTCCCTCCCTCTGCCTCCTCCCTCTGCCACCTCCTTCTGCCACATCCCTCTGCCTCATCCCTCTGCCACATCCTTCTGCCTCATCCCTCTGCCACATCCCTCTGCCACATCCCTCTGCCACATCCCTCTGCCACATCCCTCTGCCTCATCCCTCTGCCACATTCTTCTGCCACATCCCTCTGCCTCATCCCTCTGCCACATCCCTCTGCCACATCCCTCTGCCACATCCCTCTGCCTCATCCCTCTGCCTCATCCCTCTGCCACATCCCTCTGCCTCATCCCTCAGCCGCTCCATCCTTGCGGCGGGACAGGGGGCACGGACACAGCGTGGAGGGTAATGGCACATTTGGGATTAAATATCCGCGTGTAGCAGGGGAGGCGATGGAGCGGAGCAGCAGGGCTGCTGCCTGTGCCCGGTAATTAAGGCGTGACTTTTGTGTTGTAGCAGACTGAAGGGTAAAGAAATGAAGTTTGCAAAATGACCTCTCATGCATAGCGTAGTTTATAGGATCTCTCTTGGGAATTGTGTTGCTGTTCTGAATTGCCTCAGCAGTCAGGGACATCTGGATAAAGCTGCAGGGAAAACAGTTACCTTTTTTTAAATTTTCTCTCCAGCTGTAAAAGGAAAAAAAGTATAAATTCAAATCAGTGAAATTCTGATGGGATTTTATTTTAATGTTATTTCAATGCTATTTTTATTTTAGGCAACTGTTTTTTGCTTTGAGGTTTTGGATGGAGGTTAAGTTTTGCCTCCTTTGCTTTCTAATTCACAGCATGCTTTTTTAAAGTCTAGAATCTCATTTATCACCTCACCTTTATTTTTAGACCATGAAAGAATAAGTTTGCAGGTAAAGAGAGATAAGATCTGTAGTCTAAGACCCACAAGCAAAAGCAAGTACTGCAGGCCATGGGAAAACAATTCCTATCAGTTTGATAAAGGGCACAGAGGAAAAAAAAGTCAGTGAAACTGCACCTGGGTATACAAATAGAGCGGAGGGGCTGATCCTTCCTTCCTTCCTTCCTTCCTTCCTTCCTTCCTTGCTTCCTTCCTTCCTTCCTTCCTTCCTTCCTTCCTTCCTTCCTTCCTTCCTTCCTNCCCTCCCTCCTTCCCTCTCCTTCTCTTCCTCCTTTCCTTCCTTTTTTAAATGTCTTTTCTTTTTTAATGTCCTTTTTGTGATCATTACAAGGAAAGAGTCCCAGAAACAACTCTCTATATTCAGCCTGCCCTTTTCCAGGCAGTGTAATCCAGTGGTCTCCTTAACCATTTATTATTTCAAAAGCAATATTAGAATCTCTGTCCTTCAGTCTTCCCCAGTATTTTGGATGCATTGGACATCCGTGCTTCAGCGGTGCCTGGTCATGATTTAGCCTTGCCAGTTCCCTTCAGGGGTGGCAAAGCCATCTGCTCCTGTGGGCTTTTGCAGAGCAGGGATCCAAGATCAAATTTTATTTAATGCAATATGTCTGCTGATGAGGATGACTTTCTCAGCTCTCCTTTTATTGCAGTTTGTTACTGGACATGGTGGTGAGTAGAACTCTGATTAAAATAATCCTTCATTTTCTTCCTTTGGCAGATCTGAGCTGGGACACTGCAGAATTCTTTAGTAATTCTCATGTCCTGCTGTTTCTGTTTGGTTTGTTTTTTGTGTGGAGGTTTTTTAGGGCTTGTTTTTTATTTTTTGTTTGTTTGTTTGTTTTTAAGTATAAGTTGAAACTTATTTTACTCTTTCAAAGGCATGGAGGGAGAAATAACTGATTTAATTGCCTCCTCTCTTTCATTACCTTTTTTGCAGAATGTCTAGAGGGGGGTCTTAACTGACACTTAATATTTATAATGAGGTTGAAAACCATTATTTTGGTTAACAATATTACTGTCTAGGATGCTGTGCAGTATTTCTTCCTAGCTGTCCATCACACAGCTTCTGCTTCCCTTTCTTCATTTGCTGCCTTGGTAGCTAATTTGGTGGCTGTTTTGTGATGCCCTGCTTGCCGTGGAGGGGTGATGGTGGATTGGTATTTCTCTGATATGTCACAAGCTCCACGGGGGTGATTTGTGGAGTTGTCTGCTCTCCCAAATCAGAGTTAACTCAGTCTCTAATGCACTGAGGCTCCTTGTCAGAGGAATTCTGAATTTTGGGAACACACTGGAAACCATTAACCTCAGTTTGAACAGGAGATTGGGAATGCCATGCAGATCCACATGAAGAAAAAGCACGGTCTATGTTTCAAAAAGTAGAAAGCAACCCCATTCTTGTCTGGCTGAGATCACCTGTGAAATGTATCTGTATTTGGATCTGCAGCCCAGATTTAGTAAGGGACACAACAAGAGAAAATGTTTTTCAGACCTCATCCTTTTTCTATGCCAACAGCAATTTTTTTTCTCCTGCTGATTTTCTTCTGAAACTAAAATATTCAATGATGACATGACAGGAACCTGGAGAGACTAATCAGTCATGAACTAATTCCAAAGTATTTCCCAAAGTATGTTTGAGGTTTAAAATCACCACTTCTCAACTTTGGAGTGTTTTGTGGTCCTTTTTTAGCATTTTGTCAATAGTCTTTTTACTTCAGGAAGAGCAACTTTCCAGTGTTTGGTAAATTAGTTCAATTTAGTGTAGCAAGAACATATTTTCCAGAGTTAACCAGGAATTTCTTTGAGTGATTTCTTTTTCTTTTTTTTTTTTTTTTTTTTTTTTTTTCTAACAGATAATGTGGGTTGGTTTTGGGACTTTTTTCCCCTTCTCTTTTCCTTCCAATTGAAAATGCAGTTTGGGAGGTCAAGTTTCATCTAAATGTTTAATTTTTCCATAGAGAGAATCCACCTTTCCTTGGCTGCTTTGCCCAGAAGGCATGTGTTGGTTCTGCTGGGCAAAAACTGCCTTGCTGCAAGGCTCTGGTGAAATGCCACTTCCCAAGAGAAACCAGGGAAGTCAGTAATATCCATCCCAGTAGGCAACTGGCAAGCCAGGGGAAATATAATTTCACTGATCTGTAAAAGATTTTTTTTCTGGAAAATGTTGCCCATGAAACTTTCTGATGTGTGCCTTTTTTACTTTTTCTTGACTGGGAATAAATTACTCCCACCATCTTTGGAAATGCAAGGGTTTTGTCAGAGAAAGTTTTCTGTATGGTGTTATTTTTTTTCCTCCTAATTTTTTCTTCCACATTCTCGTTCCTTCACTGTCTGTAAAAGTAATTTCTGGGGGTGTTACAGCAGGGTAAGAAAGGTTAGCCAAGATCCATTTTATATTAAATAATCATGTTTAAAATATGTGGAATGAAGATCTCATCAGAAAATTGGTTTTTTGTTGGGCATTCACATGGTAATCGACGTATTTTCACGTCACTTGCGTAATTAAAGAAGTTAAGGAGTAGTGAAAAATTTCACACTGAATTTGAAAATTTATATTAAATCTAATACATGCTGGCAATTTCTGTTATTTCTCCTTTTCTTTTTTTGCAGCCGGTGCAAGGCTTTGACTATGCCAAGCAACACCTGGGTCAGCAGGGAGCTGAGGATGAGGTTTTACCTGTG
This sequence comes from Pardalotus punctatus, assembly GCA_013400915.1. NCBI lineage: Eukaryota > Metazoa > Chordata > Aves > Passeriformes > Pardalotidae > Pardalotus > Pardalotus punctatus. The sequence continues at coordinate 174,708 of VZTX01008311.1, read as the reverse complement.
ACTCAGGAGACCGTCATACTTCCACTTCCAGTCAGAGATGCTCCTGCCTCCCAGGAGAGGGAAACTACCCAGGATGGGAGCACCATCAAAACTGCCCAATCCAATGAAACCAGGAAAAGGTACAGGCTGGCATCTGGGATCTTCCACAGAGGGCTGTAGTGGGATGTGTGCTGCTGGTTGCTGTAAGGTTTGGCACCCAGGCTCCGTGTGTGGCAGATGGTTCCCATGATGTATCCTTGGCACAGCACTGGGCCGTGCTGGGTGTGTAAGATTCCTGCAAAATAGGAGATGAAACCAAGTGAAGTGTTCACAGAGGAGGTGAAATGGCTCTTATGAGCATGCTGGTGCTGCACAAGAGATGAACCCCAGTGAAACCCAGGGTCTGTGGCACGGACACTGATAATTTCTCAAGGAACCAAAAGACAGGTCCTTAGTCACTGTAAATTGCTGTAACTCCCCTGGCAGGCTCTGTCACTCCAGAACTGGATTCAATGCCTTCATTAGCAGAAGGGAAAAGCCTAAACACTAAATTATGGAAGACCTCTAGATCCAAAGCATCTACAGCAGGATAAAACTTCTGAAGTGTAAGAATAGACTAGATAACATCAGTGTCTAGGATAAAGTGTCCCAGGCTTGTGCTCCCTTCATATGAAGTCTAGGGTTGTAGGATCACGGATTCAAGGTCCCCAGGAAGCTATCTGGCTCCTCTTCTCGGCTGTAGGGTCAACGCCCCCCTAACTCAACTTTATCTACCTTATTTTAAAGTCTTCCACTGGTGGGATGATCACAGCCTCCTCCAGCAATCTGTTCTCTCCTGCCTTTCCTGTTGGGAGGTTTTACCTCATGTCTGCCCTCAACCATCAACAGAATAGCTGAATAGGAGGTCATTATTTCTTGTCTTGGTCCTTGTAGAAGAGGAAAGCAGATTATCCCTTTTCCCTAGCTGTTTTGCCTGCTTTGAGACCATTTTTTCCTTGACCTGCTCTCCTTGGTGTTAAATTAGAGTGGAGCTGAGGAGCGATACTGAAGGGAAGAGAGGAAAATAAACCTGTTAGGTGAACAGCCTGAATAGAGGCAGCAGTTGTTGTGTAGTTCACAGGCATTACACAGCCCTTGCCTCTTGAAGGGATTTGATAACACACAAGAAAAGCAACTGACTAGTGTGGAGAAATTCTGGAGAAAACCAAGCCTTCGTGGCTGAGTCACCTCATCTTTTACAATATTTCCCCCTCTGGAATAATGGGAAAGCTTGGGGAAACTCAGCAGTGTTGCTGCACACTGTGACTGGGACACTGCTGGGGTGGGCAAGTCTTTGCCAGAATTGTTCTTTCAAATGTTTTGAAGCCTCTCCAAAGCCATGTGTAAATACATGTAAAAAAAGTAAACCAGCCCTATTAATTAATCCTCTAACCAAAGTGATTAAGCACTTCCCTCAATCCTTTGAGTGAGCGCAGAAATCCCCCCACTTAATCTGCACCATTTTAAACAAGCGCTGATAAGCTTGATCTGGGAAAGTTATTCTCATTATAAAATGTGTTGAACCTCGGTGCCCTTCTAAGCAAATAACTAAGAGTTAGTTTTTCCTCCTTCAGGGTGATTACTTGAGTAAGTGAGAACATGTAGAATTTCAGTATTTTTCATTCCCAGGAGCTGTGTCTGGAAATGGAATTTAATGGTTGCTGAAGATGAAGAAATATTTCTTGACCTTTATGTATTTGCTCTTTCATTCAGGGTATTTTACAGCCTGGAAAGGTCAATTTAAACCAGACAGCCACTTCATGGCTGGTAACTGATCAGAACATCTCCTCTGCCATCACCACTGAAGGAAACTTCTCAGTTAATAATACGAGGGCCTCTTAAAAAGGATGAATGTTTAGATAAGTGCCAGCACAGAAATCATTGTGCAAGCTATCCATGCTCACTTCTTTTCTGTGTTCCCAAGTTGAGCAGATTTTCTTCAGGTGCTGGTTTGTCACTGGATTAATTTTTTTTACTGGGCTTGGATTATTCATTTAGCAGCAACAGGGTTCTAGGGGAGGAATCCTACTTCTTGGGAATACTTATTTTCAATAGAATTTCTCAAGGAAAACCTCAGGCTGGGCTGAGGTGTTGCATGCTGAGTTCTCCTAGAGCCATGTAGCTGCAAAGAGCCTGTCCCAAATTATACATATTTCCACCGAGGCTATCTTCGAAAGGGAATCCCCAAGAAATGCTTTTCTCATATTTGTCCCTTACTGTTGTGACTGCAGCAAATGCTTCCTATTTACAGCAGACAGGGTGGCCAGAACTGGAGGTAAATGAGTGTTTCAAGCTGATGATACAGCATTGGCAATGATTTGCAGGATGGTTTTGACAATTGTTTTGTTTTAGTACCATTTTCTGGCTATAAAACTATTGTGACAGCAACAGAATTTGATTTCATTCTTTTTCTCTGAAAATGGAAGTCTCTGTGACTAGGTCCATTTTTTTTCTGTAATGTAACCTCTTTACATCACCCTGTCACTGACCATGAGAATGCAGTGGTAGATTGCAGACAGGTTTGTGAAAAACTACACAGGTCCTGTGGAGAGTTTTCATTCCCTTTGTGGCAAGTTTCACATGTAAAAAAAAAAAAAGGTGACTGTGTCTGGATGTGGACTAGTGCCAAACGTACTCTTTTCTACTTTGGCCTGCTTTCCCCAGATTCTGCGTTAGGATTTGAGTAGCTTGTCCACCCAAAAAGCAGAGAAGCTGGTGGGAGCTTGCTCCCAGTGCAGCCCAGAGCACGCTGCTCATTTCTGTCCCTGCTTTTCGCTGGGAATGCACAGCGGCTCTGCCCTGCCCTCCCTCCTCACCCTGGGCAGGGACCAGTTTCAGGACAAGGATGTGCAATGGCTGATTAAAACAAGCATTTTCTTAGGGGTTTCAGCCAATAATGGTGCCAGTTAAACCAGGTTATGTGCCAAAAGGAGAAAAACAGAATTTTCTTATCGGGTTGTGTGTGCATACGTGCAAAGCAAGTGAGTGCATTTTGCATTGTGGCTGACAGCAGCTGACTGTTAATGCAGGCTAAATAATAAAGGAATTGGTTTAGCAATACATCCAAAAACAAAGGTCTGCTTCATTTTGTCTGGGTTAATGACACTGAATTGACAACGGGGCTTTCTGTCCTCTCTGGTAGCACTTTTATCATTGTGGGGTTTGTCATGAGGAGCAGTGGCATTCCAAGGCTCTGAGATGCCCATCAGCCCTGAACTAACCGAGAAAGTCGTGTTCACCTCCCATCGCTCTGCTCCCACCTTTGCTGCGCTGCTGCGTGCTGTTTATATTCTGTCTCCTTTTGGTACAAAATCAGACCTGAAAACTCAGTGATGCAAACTGTGCAAATGAAATAACCTTGGAATGAGGTTCAGAGGGAAGAACTCACATCCTCCCTTGTTGCTATGGTTACTTGCAGCCGGTCCCCGAGCCAGAACGGCTCCATCCTCAGCAATGGGTCCGGAAAGCCCAGCTCGGGCCGGAGCTCCCTGCAGAAAGTGATGGCACCGCAAAAAGTGGCCAAAGACGAAGGAAGGAAAAGGAATGGTGAGAAGTGTTTGTTGGTGGTCACTGCTGCTTGTGGTCTCTCCCACAGCCATCCCCACACAGGCACCGGGGATGTGGAAATCAGTTCCCTGTGCCCTCAGCAGTCCTTGGGCATTTTGTGTGTGTAGCTGGTTTGTTGGGTTTTCTCCTTCCGCTTTACTGCTGTAACTGTTTCTCCAGATCCCATCAAACATTGTGGTGTCTCCTCTTTGTGTGGGCCTTTGCCAGTTTTCTTTTTGGTTTTTTTTCCCCTTTTCTTTTTTCTTGAAATGCCAGTAAACTAATGAAGGTGTGATGCTGCTTAGTAGGGGGACAGGATTTAGAGCTTTTGCTGTTGTGTAGATCCCTAAGATATTAATTTCCTCTGCTGCTGCTGCTAAGCTAGTCCAGATCTCATGAAGATGAATTAATTAGATAAAAATTAATTTGGGTAAGTGTGAAACATCCAGTGCTTTATCTCTCCTCACATCCTTGGCACATCTGTTTGTTATTAACACTTGCTGGCAGATTTTCCTGATGCACCTGGGATGTCACACTGGATGTTTCTTACAAGACCTTGGTTGATGTTGGTGACCTTGTGGTTCGATATGGATCAGGAACATCTAATGAGAGTAGTACCAAATCCACTTCCTTCCTTGCTTTTCTTCTCTCTGATTATTTTTCCTGAGTTATAGCTTTGCTCCCAGGGTTATGTTTTCCTTATGAATACAAAACAGTGGCTAACAGGTTCAAAGTTTCAAGGGGGTTAATTATTTTTTTTGCTGTATCAAATGTAGCTCATTTTACTGGACACTGTTTATGTTTTCTAGAGTTAAAAGCTGTAAATTTATGCTCTTTTCTACCCACCCAGGAAGGCCAATATTCAAAACCAGTGCCAGGTGCTGTTTGCATGTGTAGGCAAAATAACTTAGTGAAAGTATTTTTTGTTTTGTTGGGTTCTACATCTTCAAAGAAAATTGGTAAGAACTCAGGTTTTTTTTTGTTTTTTTAAGAAAGAATTGACTAGCACCTAACATCCTTTCTTCTGATCTGGACTGCAGTGCATTTCTAGAACATACACATGCAACTTAAATAAACTTCTGAATGAAGTATAAGGAAATAGTGAACCTTTATTTTAAATCTTAATTTCATTAGAATTTAGTAGGAACCTGTGCATGAGACACCTCATCTGCAGAGCCCTCCTGGCAGACACCTCAGCTCCTTCTGGAGGGACTCTCTTCACTTGACTGCCATGGCCCTAAAAAGGGTCACCTGCTCATCTGGCACAGATACAGAAGGGAATAAACACCTTGTTCCCTGGTAGAGATGGGAATGTTTTAGCTGTAGGCACATCTTTTAAGATAGATTTAGGAGAGTTTCCTCAAATAACCCCTTCAGAAGAGTTTCTGAGAAGACGGATGTGGTCATGGGAGACGAAATGACCTCCCCTTATCAAAATGATGGAGTTGAGTTTTGAGTTTTGTAATCTCAAACACCTATTGAAGTTGAAATTAAAACCCCCAAAAACTCAAGGCACCCACTACCTTCCCATCACAGAGCCTGCGCTTTGTTTCCCCGTGCTGTGATTTCGAACGCTGTTGTCATCTCTGACCATTTCTTTCTGCAGGGTTTTTTTNAAAAGTGGCCAAAGACGAAGGAAGGAAAAGGAATGGTGAGAAGTGTTTGTTGGTGGTCACTGCTGCTTGTGGTCTCTCCCACAGCCATCCCCACACAGGCACCGGGGATGTGGAAATCAGTTCCCTGTGCCCTCAGCAGTCCTTGGGCATTTTGTGTGTGTAGCTGGTTTGTTGGGTTTTCTCCTTCCGCTTTACTGCTGTAACTGTTTCTCCAGATCCCATCAAACATTGTGGTGTCTCCTCTTTGTGTGGGCCTTTGCCAGTTTTCTTTTTGGTTTTTTTTCCCCTTTTCTTTTTTCTTGAAATGCCAGTAAACTAATGAAGGTGTGATGCTGCTTAGTAGGGGGACAGGATTTAGAGCTTTTTTTGTTGTGTAGATCCCTAAGATATTAATTTCCTCTGCTGCTGCTGCTAAGCTAGTCCAGATCTCATGAAGATGAATTAATTAGATAAAAATTAATTTGGGTAAGTGTGAAACATCCAGTGCTTTATCTCTCCTCACATCCTTGGCACATCTGTTTGTTATTAACACTTGCTGGCAGATTTTCCTGATGCACCTGGGATGTCACACTGGATGTTTCTTACAAGACCTTGGTTGATGTTGGTGACCTTGTGGTTCGAGATGGATCAGGAACATCTAATGAGAGTAGTACCAAATCCACTTCCTTCCTTGCTTTTCTTCTCTCTGATTATTTTTCCTGAGTTATAGCTTTGCTCCCAGGGTTATGTTTTCCTTATGAATACAAAACAGTGGCTAACAGGTTCAAAGTTTCAAGGGGGTTAATTATTTTTTTTGCTGTATCAAATGTAGCTCATTTTACTGGACACTGTTTATGTTTTCTAGAGTTAAAAGCTGTAAATTTATGCTCTTTTCTACCCACCCAGGAAGGCCAATATTCAAAACCAGTGCCAGGTGCTGTTTGCATGTGTAGGCAAAATAACTTAGTGAAGGTATATTTTGTTTTGTTGGGTTCTACATCTTCAAAGAAAATTGGTAAGAACTCAGGTTTTTTTTTGTTTTTTTAAGAAAGAATTGACTAGCACCTAACATCCTTTCTTCTGATCTGGACTGCAGTGCATTTCTAGAACATACACATGCAACTTAAATAAACTTCTGAATGAAGTATAAGGAAATAGTGAACCTTTATTTTAAATCTTAATTTCATTAGAATTTAGTAGGAACCTGTGCATGAGACACCTCATCTGCAGAGCCCTCCTGGCAGACACCTCAGCTCCTTCTGGAGGGACTCTCTTCACTTGACTGCCATGGCCCTAAAAAGGGTCACCTGCTCATCTGGCACAGATACAGAAGGGAATAAACACCTTGTTCCCTGGTAGAGATGGGAATGTTTTAGCTGTAGGCACATCTTTTAAGATAGATTTAGGAGAGTTTCCTCAAATAACCCCTTCAGAAGAGTTTCTGAGAAGACGGATGTGGTCATGGGAGACGAAATGACCTCCCCTTATCAGAATGATGGAGTTGAGTTTTGAGTTTTGTAATCTCAAACGCCTATTGAAGTTGAAATTAAAACCCCCAAAAACTCAAGGCACCCACTACCTTCCCATCACAGAGTCTGCGCTTTGTTCCCCCGAGCTGTGATTACAAACACTGTTGTCATCTCTGACCATTTCTTTCTGCAGGGATTTTTATCTTTATCCAGTGGGATTAGCACCCACAGTAGGTGGTCTCTCTTTTCCTTCCAGTTGAAGAAAGAAGCTGCTTTTCTCCCAGTTGTTTTCCTGAGGCTGCTCCAGCTCCCCAGCCTGGCTGGCGGCTCTCAGGCGCACGCCGGCAAAACCAGCAGCAGATTTTCTTCTTTGAGAAGCAGCATCTTCAAACTGGAATGAATCCCTTGATGGTCACATGTTGGATTTGGGGACTCCAAGTCAGAATGGCTCATTAGTTGCCATAGCTACAGACCAATTTTAGATTCTATTTCTTGCTGACATTTAGTTACAGGGAGAAATGACAGCACTGGATGTTACCTCAGTACGTAAATTCTGTATGGCTTGTATCAAAATTGACTCCAAATGGAGTGTGTCAGGGCTGGGAGTGAACATGTGAAACCAGCACAGACTGACAGGTTTGGCTTCAGGACCTGATGCTTTGGAGGATCAGGAGAAGTCTCCAGCTGAGCCTTATTTCTAACAGAAAACACAAAATATCTACCTGAATCAAACAGTGATAAGCTTTTATAAGATAACTGCATGGTTTTTCTAGAAGAACACATTTTACTATATTAATAGAAAGTTTCCTTTCTAAAAGTTGTTGAGTTGCACTTCCATTTACTTTAGGCATTTAAAAAAAATTAAAACCTTTAAAAAAAAGTGCCCAGTTATGTATATTAGTGGATTTTACTTGAAATGAATCAGCCCACAGAGGTACTGGCAATTTCTGAGGTGGGTTTGTAAGAGAGAGTAGAAGAGAAGGACAGGATATTTCACCAGTTTCAGTATTTTCAGCAGATCCACCTGTTATTTTATCAGGCCAAACATCATTCAGGGGAAAGCAAATGGCTGAACCCGCTCAGACCTAAAGAACTAAAGCAGCCTACAGTACAACCTTTCCTTTCACCAGCTCCCCACTAAATGAAGCCAGTGAAATTTATATAGGTTGTTTTTCCAACCTTTAAGTGTGTGATCTTGCAACCTTCCCATTAACACCTTTGGAAGAGTGTGATTGCTTGCTTCTTTTTTTTAGATAAAAACAGAAGTTTTGATTTGCTGTCAATTCTTAATGAAGCAGAGAGCTCCCCAGCTTTTGGGCTAAGAACTTGTGTAGTTGAGCTCAGATTTGTGCCTGAACCTCATCAGCACAGAGGGGCACGTGTCATGGGTGGAGGTGTACAAGAAGCGTTCCCAAAGAGTCAAACTTCTTAAGAAAACTTTTTTGTGTAAGAAATCTTCCCCAGCTGGACCAGCTTCTCATTTTCCAATCATCTGGACGTTGTCTTTTAAAACAGATCTAACTTTTCAGAAGTCGTTCAGTCAAGAGTCTCACTCCTTTTTAAAATATCAGCCTTATCATTTCCTTTGTCCAGGAAAAAGCTGTCTGCAGGAGCAAAGTGGCAGGGGGAAAAGCTTGTCTGTATTATTGGCTTAGCTAAAATCAAAGGGATTTTTGGATGTAACTCAGCCGAGCTGTGATACGCTGCCTCCTTTATTCTACGGAAGCGTGGGCCACTGGTTTTCACTCTGTCTGATGTGGCAGCTCAGCATCAGAGCCTGTTTTTCTGAGTTTCTGAGCAGTTTTCTGTGGAGACTCAAAACAAAATGGAATAAACAGCAGTGTAATCCAGCGGCAGTGATGTAGCAGCTTGGCCACAGAGTTACCTGGGGATCTGGTGGATCCCAGCAAACATCCAGCACCCTTCTTCTGCCTTTTCTGTGCTTGTGAAGTACAAGACAGAGTGGAAAGGGCTGTTTCCATCCAGAGGGTCATGGCCAGCTGGGACAGATCTCTGGAGGTAAGATCCCATCAGAAAGGAGCCCTGGCTGAGCATCGGAGCTCATGTGCAGATTTGAAATGAGATGATTCCTGTTTGTGATGCCTGTGTCTCTGAAAAGCTAAAAAATCAGAGTGATGGGAAGAATTCATGGTGTAGAGAAAGGAGCCTCCTCTTTTTGTCCTGAAGCATTAGCTCCATTTGTCCCAGAAAGGGTGTTCAGTAGAGGTTTAATCTGACTCTTCACCCTCTCACAGTAAAATCCTAGGCTTTTTGGAGTAATTTACTACATTTGACCACAGGAGGATAAAAACCCCCAAGAATAAACAAAATCCACCTTTTTAGCTGAAATCCTGTGCATTGGCAGCAGTTGCTATTGAACCTCCCAGAAGCGTTACACATTGATTCTTTTTTTTTTTTTTTCTCCCAAGATTTCAGCTTGTGTGACACAGGCTAATTCTTCCCCATACTGTTTCCATTTCTTCCACTGCCCTAATTTTTTTGTTGTTTATTTGCTTTAAACATTGAGAGCACTGTGATCCTGCTAGCATCCTTTCTGGTGACTGTGAACCTTTTTTCAGACTTACTTAATACCACTTCTTTTTTTTTTTTAATTTTATTTTTTTTAAGACCCTGTCTTTTTGGTTGCTTTTCTTTTCTCATGGCAAAATACTGCACGCTATGTTGTGCCTGTTGCAGCAGATCTCTAAAGGTTTCTGGATCTGCAAGTGGTCACACAATTAAATATTTCATCATTCTTGTTTGCCTTCCCCTCTGGACGACTTTTACTCTGCCACTAATTGAGTCTGACAGGAGTTTTCATCCAAGCAATAGTGTAAAGAGCGTGTAGATGTTCATGCCATCAGATCCAGTGGCAGCCTGGATGGCTGAGATTTTTCACTAATATGTCAGCACTGAAGAAGACAAATTTTATTGTGCAAGCAGAAAACTATTTCTCCAAAGGTTTTTAAAACTTCTAGGGCACCACTTCCTTAAAGAATTGTCTTCTGTTGTAGGTCCTCATGCCTTCCCTATCTTTTGGGTGTTCATCATCCTTGTCAGTTAAATAATTTCCTTTTAATTAGTGAACATACCTGCTTATTAGAGAAGTGTCAGCCAGGAAAAGGGGTTGATGGATTCACTGCAAACATTATGAAATACGTGATCTCTTTTTGAAAGACTGATGTTTAGAAAGATGAGGTAGATGTGGCTGGAGGAGAAATAACCACAGAGAGAGATCCTTGCTCCTGCTTACAAGGACTGGAAGCCTGCACAGAAAGGGAACAAACCAGGCAGCTAAGGGAAAAGCAGACACCCCGTGTACACAGTTTCATAGAAAACCTGCAAACACCAGTATTTGGGCTGTTTGTGAAAGATTTAGCATTGCACTGTCTCAGAGCAGGGTGTATTTTTGGAAGAGGGTGTGCGTGTACACAAGTGTTTTCTGTTGCATTGCACTGTCTTATAGGGAGGTACGTCTGTCCTGAACACATTCAGACACTAATGTTAGGAAACTTGCATTTTATGTACAGACCTATAAACTCCTTCAGAAACAGGCGGTTTTTTATTGCTAAGGGCTCATGTTAGTACCTTTCTATAGATAGCCATCTGACCAATGGAATGACTTGGATGATACAGAAAAATGGCTATTTTTAAATAAACATAGAGATTTTCTCTAAAATTAAAATTAGTTCCCCATTATTAAATAACATTCAGGAGTCAGGATTTCTGTTTGAAATACTGGTACCCGGGCTTTTTCCTGAGGAGCTGTTTTAGATATGTGACATTGCTCTTTGTCAAACTGTAGGTATATTCTGCAGGTATGGTTACAATGTTTGCCTTCCCTTCATGTAAAATAAATCTTCAAGGATTTTAATACTTCATTGAGCGACATAAGAAAAGGCAGAGCATGTCCACCTGCTCACAAGTGCTTCCCAAGTTTTGGCTTTCTGTGTTTTTCTCTATTGATGTCATTCTTTTTCTGAGGACTTCCAAAATCTTTCAAATGGTTGCTTCTGAGCTGGACAGGACAAATCTTTGTTTCAAGTGTTTGACTGGAAGGTGACTTGATTCACAGGCAATTTGAATGTCCTTAATTTTATTTTTTTGTAGGTGTAAGTATTTCAATCCTTTTTTTCTCCATTCCAGAGTATTTTGTTGGTGGAGAGGGGAGGAAAGACAAAGTAGAGGGAAAGAGAGAGGAGAGAAGAAATCTTCTGTGGCCCTCATTGAAATCTTTGGCTGACAAGAGTATAACTCTTTTTTTTGGACTCTAAATTATTAACTAGATAAAACCAGAATACTTCACCTGTCTAATTGCTTTTTAACCATTCAGAGCTACAGTTCCACAGCCCCTTTTCCACAGGACCAGCTGGTCACGAGTGGGTAGCACCACCTGCTGGCACTGCTGGCTGGAATAGCGCAGATCCACACAGAAATGTGAGGACAGCATCCCTGGGGCATCTTCCATCGGGCAGATCCTGTGTCCTGACAGCTGCAGGGCTGTGGAGATGCAGCTGCAGGGCTGGTCCTGCTGCTCAAGAGCCCAGTGCCACGCTGCTCTGCACTGCAATTCCCACTCCACACGAATAAATGATTGCCCTGGATAGATCTTCGTGTGCTGCAGCACAGAAAGATTAGGGGGAGTAATTTGATGTCGGTGGATCATGTGGCATGAGATATCTAGCAGGAGATATTTCAGAGATGGGGAATTGCTGTTAAGCAGTGATTTAGCTGCGTTTTGCCCTTTTCTGCCGCTAAGCTTCTAAATCTCACTCTGTGTTCACACAGACAGTGCAGGCGGGAGAAGAACCACTCCCAGGTAATGCTGGAATGCATCTGTTTAAAAACAGAAATTGAAAACATCACTTTTAGACCATGTTGCTAACTCTAATGAGATGCTGATTGTGGCTGACTGTAAAGATTATGTGGGCAGTTTTCTGAAGTTTCCCGTGCTGGCCAGTTGCTCACCCAGATGAGATGCCTGGGTGAACTGACCCTGAACAGGAATACACAGCAGAAACAAACACTCCAGAATGTGCCCCACGTTTCTCTGAACTTCTTTTGGTTTGTTTTTCAAAGTTTGGAGGTTGTTGTGGCTCAGTGGTGTCCCAAATGGTTGCCGTAAATTCTCTTGGGAGGAGATGGATAGGAGCAAATAATGAAATTCCCAATGCTTGCTATGGTTCACTGCCAACACAGATTATAGTAGTGTGCCAGTGACTGCAGATCACAGGCTCTCCTTATCACCTGCCAATGGAAAAGGGGAAATGGGAAAAACCTACTTTTAGATTATAAATGCCAGTTAATGAGCAAACACAAAGCTAAGGTGGAATAAAATTCCAATTTCTAGTTCCATTTGGCTCCCATTTCTGTGCCGGCAGCACTGCAGGAGATGTGCTCACTGCTGAGAGGGCTGATACTGAGGGTGCTCTGTGGTGTTAGTGCTCCACATCAGAATCAGCTGTCATCAGGGATTTCCGATTCTCTTTACCCTTAATTTTTATTTTAGTCAACGAGTCCTAGAGGAATTCTGTTTTATTAAGAAAAACTCTTGGTTTCTGATCCGGGAATTCGGTCTGGGGGGACTCCCCACGCATCTGCAGCTGGCTGTGTGCACCACTGAGCACGCAGATCCGCAGTGCTTGAACAATCCCCGGGAGGGACAAGGGGATTCCAGACCCACTAAAGACTCTGTCGTGCTTGGACAGCTCTGTGGAGCTGCAGGGACAATATTTAGTGACAGAGTGATTTAACCCATCTATTGCTCAAAAGCTCGAGCGGTGCCAGCTCCAGTCGCACTGAGCGCAGACAGGAAGATAATGAGCTTACTCAGAGGGTTCATATTTTATGTTACTGCTGTCAAATATTTTCTTACCGAAATCATTGGCTGTCTAAACTGCTGAGTTTATACAAGTCCATTGTAATTTGTGCAGTGATTAAATATTAAACCAGAGTGTATTTTCAGAGGAAATAAATTTAGAGCAGACCACTTTGTTCTTTAGGAGAGGATCTCTGCTCCTGTCAGTTAGGAGATGGAGCAAACATTCTTCCCTCTAATAGCATAATTATTCAAAAGTGTTTGCAAGGATCTCTTTGTAGAATCTGTGCTCATGCTTTAGTGTCATTCTTTCATTTCAAAGTGTGGGTGAGAGGTTTCAGATTGAACAACTGACAAGCTGATGCAGGTTTGCAAAGAAAATTTGGAGGAGAAAGGGCCCAATTGCATGTGGAAGAGTTATCCATTTATAGAGAAATCTAAAACTAAAGATGCTTTGCCATGCCATTTAATTTTAAAGATTTAAGGAAGCCTTTTTCTGGCTTTTAGGAAACTTTAACTGTTTAACTTTACAGACACCAGGGGTATTGCTTTCAAAGCAAAAAATTAACATAAGATCAGGGGCCATCAGTCTCTTAAGCTTTTTTTAACACACAGCAGAAAATACTTTTATTTTAATAAATTGTGGTTTTAGCATTAATAAATTTTGGAAAAAAACCTGCTTATTTTAGCAAATTTTGAATATGCCCTTCCTCTTGCAGTATAAGACAGGAAAAAAACTGCTCTCTGGGGTTAGTTCAGGTGTAGCTACTGATGCTTTGGCATGTGGACACTTCCATGTTTCCATGTGAAACCTGGGAAAACATGTACTTTAACTTTCATTGTCACTCTCAGACAACTACCTCTTTCATTCTTCTTTTTCCCATCCTCTTAGTGCAGATTGGAAATCACCCTTCTTTGGGGGAGCAACAGATAGTTATCTGAATACATAAAGTTTCCCATGATCTGATGGGATGTTTTTCCCGGTGTAAAGGTCTCTCAGGTGTGCACCTCGAGTGCACCGAGCACATCTCGAGTGTGCTTGCTGAATTTCCCCTTGAGCATGCAGCAGCAGTGTCCGTGTCTCAATGCTGAACGGGTTTGCTGTGCTTTAGTGGCTGTGAGTGACGAAGAGGAAGGAGGGATTCTCTTTGATAACATTGCCAAGTCCGCCGTTGACCCCTTCGACACCTCCTCGGGATCGGTGCAGCTCATCGCCATCAAACCCGTGGCCCTGCCTGCTGTCCATGCTGCTTCGGAGAGGAGCCAGGAATCTGCCATCATTAATGGGGAGGTAAGGGCTGGCTGATAATGTCTCCAGGTGTTTCCTTGGCTACAGATGCAAGTGGAACGATCTTGAGCCTGTTAGAGTTGAGGGCTGTTCGGATATTCTCGCCTTTATGCTAGATAAAGTTCCATTAGCACCGTGGGCTCAGAGATCTGAGAATTTAAGATCTGCTCTTTCACAATGCACCTGTGAATGCCTGCAGCCTTGGAAGAGGCAATTTTCTGTATTCCTATCTTCCCAGTGTCCTTCTCTCCTATCATATTTTTAAAAAATGAGTAATGAAGGCAGAAAGCAAAATAAGATCTTTTCCTACATGAATTCTGTGGCTGGGTATGGAAATATATCTAGATCAGCTGGGTGCCAAGCTGATCTTTCTATACTGAGCAATGCGTCTCATCCAGAGTGAGAAGGGATGCAATGGGACCTTGGCCTTGTTCTGCACTCCAGCCAGTGCACAGGGGGTGCAGTTGTTCCGAAGGAAAAAAGTGGGGTGGCACAAATATCTGATCCAGATGCTGGCCAACAAACATGCTTTGACTCCAACACTTATATTCATGTGCTGATGTAAATTTAATCAAGACTGGTCCATTTACAAAGGACTGAGGCTTTTATAAAGTTTTTAAATATGATGGGAGCAAGTCCCAGAGGTGTCTTGTTTACAAACTCTCAGTGCAACAGTCATTTAAACAGCTAAAAAGAGTCTAAAGGCAGCAGAGAGGGCTGCCAGGGACACAGAAAAAGTGTCATCAGGATTCCCATGTGGGCCTGGATTACAGCAGCCTGTTGTGCTCCATTTCATACTTGTATTTTAAGTCCTGACATGCCATGTAGCTTCCAAACTTGGAGAAAGTCTTGTTTAGCTTTCAGCATCTCCTTTCTGTAAGGCAACAGGATGTTGCTCCTGGTGCTGTGTGCACCTTTGTACATTCACTTCCTGTAGTTTGTGAGAGGACTGTAGAATTTGACTCTGGAAGCACAAAGCCCAGGTAAATTCCTGATTTCCAAGTAATGCGCAATTTGAAGAAAGAGGAAGACTTCCTCAGTACTTAGGAGCAGCCATGGGACTGGGCTGTAGCAGGACAGACCAAACACCCTTTTTTTAAAGGATCCTCTCTGACAGGAGCCCATAACAGATTTGTAAAAAAGCATATAAATAAAAGAAACACTTGATGACATTTCACTGGAGTTCTTCCCCAGCCATTAGTGGTGACTTATTTAAGGTTTTGTGTCACCAGGGGTGACCCCAGCAGGGTTTCGATGGGTGAGTTGTGCCCATGGTGCCCAGAAGCAAGCGCGGTGTTGGGTCACGCCAACTGGCAAGCACCACCAGTGTTTTTCCTCGGTGGGTGTATCTGAGTCACTGTTGCAATGGTACACAGTTTTTTAGGCTAAAATTATTTAACCATCTGCCAAGCCATAAAAATGCAGCGACTCTGTTCACTTGCAGTTCCTTGCTGCTTGCAGATGGCACGGTGTGGTACCGAGAGATGACACATGCAGCGCATCAAACACGCGCTGACAACATCCTTTGGAGGTAGCCAGCCCACCAGCAGCCTTGAAACATCTTCTTGCCTTTTAGGTGAACAAGGCTTTGAAGCAGAAGTCTGATATAGAGCACTACCGCAACAAGCTGCGCCTGAAAGCCAAGAGGAAGGGGTACTATGATTTCCCACAGGTTGATAATAACAAGGGGCTGACAGACAGAAAGAGGATGTATGAGAAAAACCAGAAGGAACTTGACCACATTTTGGATCCAGATGCAGATATCTCATCTCCGTTTGCTGAGCCTAAGAACAGGTGAGTTTTTGTGTGCAGTTCTTCATCTGGGAGGAGAGTTGATGTCCTGGGAGGCAAAGGGGCTGTTTTGATGAGCCAGCTGTTTGTTGTATGGTCACTGGTCCCTTCTGCTTTATGAAGAAAATCCATATAACCTGTGGAAAGCATGTCCTCTGGTAAAGCTGCAGTGTGGTTAAAAACAAATGAAAAGAAATAAGAGAAGGGACTGTTACAAGCCCTTGTGAGTAATTCTCAAAGGTAAAGAGAAAAAGTGGTAGTAAAGTTACTGGTGATACTTAGAGCAGACTTTAGGCAGGAAGTTAGTACCTGAATTTGTTCTTTTCCAAAATTCAGTCGTGTTACTATTTTGTCATTATTATAGTCTAAATATAACTGTTGAAGTAGGCATGAGATAACAGAATTGTCCATGTAAATCCTGCAGGGATAGTATCAGTCAGATGTCATGTGTGCCTGTTATTGGTGGTTTTCCTGTGCCTTTAACAGAAAAATTCACAACTTGCTCATCTGTCACATGAAGCTGGCATATTGCATAACATCACTAATGTTTGATTAACACTTCACTGTCTCCTGAGGATGGCACACCAGCAGCATTCCAAACCCCATTTTAGAAGTAAGGGGGGAGTGCAGGTGCTGCCTGTGCCTGAGCCGCTGCCGTGGGTGAGTGGGTGCTCTGTTGCTGGTGCTCTCTGAAACACAAACTGGCACATTGGAAAGAGGAGATCACTCCAGTCCTACCCTAGGAACGGCACAGAGTGCAGATTCTTCTTCCTTGGAAGCTCTGGAGGTGGGAAGGATTATAAGAGAGTGCGTTTGCCATTGCACCCTGCACAGGAGGGCTTTGGTTCTATTGTTATCAGGGACAAGCAGCAGTTGATCCATGAGAGAAAAAGGGATGCTGAAGGACCTCTCCTCTGGAAATGGCCCTCATGCCTGGAGGTGCAATCTTGCATTCCATCTCCTGGAAAGCTCAGACCAAAATTTCCCTGTGAGAGTAAATTGGCTGCAATCACAGCATCACTGGTGACAGAGGCATTGCACACTGCAACTTCAGCAATTACCTTCGGGGCAAAGAGATGGAAAAGACTGTGATGGGAATTACAGAAGCAGCGTTGGCTCGGATTATGGGCAAAAGCTGCGATCAGATGAATTTCTGTAGGTCCAGAGTTCAATGGCTGAGGGATACTGCCCTGGGAGAGCTGTTTTCCAGGGCTGCACTGGTCAATGAAGAGCTGCTGACTCTGCTGTATGTTATGTTCTTGCTGGATGTCCCAGGGCACCATTTCCTTGTGCAGTTTTTCAATTTATTGTGCGCTGAAAAGGTAAGGAATGGAACCTTCCTTACATGGGAGCCCTGCTCCGCCCACTCTGTCCAGGAGGGACAGACAGAGCACTGGGAACACTTGTTGAGGAGCACATTCAGCCCAGGGAGCTGGGAAATTCCCTTCGCACCTTGGTGTGGCTGTGTGCGTACCTGCAGTGACTGAGTGAGGCGTCAATGTGGATGTTCATTACGTGTCACGTGGCTCATAGGAAATGTTTGAAACATTTTTCTGAAGCTTTAACACAGCCACGTGCTCTTTGTTAAACACACCAATGCTTGTTTGTTCACGTGCCAGTGTGTGGGGAGATCCCATGGATTTTTCCTGAGTGTTTTTTTTTTCCAGTGTGTTGCATAAACCTGTCACAGTCTATTTGAGACACTGATCCATGGCACGATATAAACTGCTGGGAGGAACAATTCCAGTGTGTAGCTGAACCCAAAAAGGCTGGCTGCTGGATTTGCTTGTTAAATATATTATCTGTATCCCTCCATGGGAAGAGAGAATGCTCTGATACACTTCCTGTGAAGACACAGAGCACTTGATGAACTTTACAAATGCTGCAGGTGTTTGCAAACAAGCCAGTCCTGAACTCTGTGCCAAAATTTCCGTGCTAAGACCTGGAGCTGAACTTGATATGCTGCAACACACATGGTAATTATTGTCCTTATTTTTCTAACAAAAATAAGATGGGTAAAATGGCACACTGCTGGAGGAAAACCTCGAAAAACACTACAAGGTAATGTGGGGTTTGGTTATTGATAAATGACCAGTTGTATTTCTGAAGTGAAATAAATTGCTTTAAGAGCAATCTAGGTAAGCATACAATTGAAAAAAAAAATTTCTAACTTTTTCTCTTTTGAATCATCGTTGCAGCAATTAAAACTTGAAAAATTGTAATTTTAAGAATGATGTCACTAAAAAGTAAGTCAAAGATTTCAAAGTTTCTAGGAAAAAGTCCTATTCCACTCTTCTCTGTTTCGTATATATTCCTCTAACTTAAGTCACATTAATACAGCACTTCCAAAACATATCAGAAAATAGAGATGCAGTTGATTACTCAAGGTTACCTTTATATTTCAGGTTAATTTTAAATTATATTTAAAAGTGATTTACAAAGCATCACTGCTAAATGGTTTGATTTTTTCCAGAACAAAGAGCTTTATGCTCTAGGTACCTTTCAGTCATCAGTACCATAATACTATGTTTTAAAACATTCCAGCTGTGTTCCCAGAAGGCCCTTCCTAACCCATTTGAGTGCCAGTTGTTCCTGTTCATACCTCCTTTCTCATTAGCAAAACTCTCTTAAATGAGGTAATTGGCAATCTCGAGGTAATTTTTAAGAGCCCGCTGATGATATGCACTATTCTTGGATTTTCTTTAATAGTTTGTAATCAGGTCAAGAATCTGCATGTTTTACAGAGCTGTATATTCGAATCCCTTAGAAAATATATCACCACTGCCTCAACTAAGTATTTATGAACCTATTGTAAAACATATGAAATTCTGGAGACCTTTGATGTAAGAAGATGAAGATTGTCAGATCTGATTAGCTTGTGCGTAACCCTGTTTTCTGATAAAATCAACAGTATAGTAAGAGAGACTATACAGAAAGGAAGAATTTATTAAATATTATTTTTATAGCTGAAATTTATTCCAAAAGCTCTGCTTGTCTTCTGCTTTGGCAGTGCATTTGGGACTTTCAAACATGAGCATGGTGATTTGTGATCAAAGGTCACACAGAAGGTTTTGAAAGTTGCCTTAAAACTAAGTACATGCCTGAGTAATTTATTTAATCAGAAGCATGAAATTGGTATTTTTTTGTCCTACCTTTTATCCTGTCTGATCATGTAAATGTCCTACTTTCTGGGTTTCTGCAAACCAGTTTCTGCTGCTCTAATCTGTCAAGGCAAAAAGTGCTGTTAACAAGATCTGGAATAACTGAAGAATTATTTATCAGTGAATTAATTTGGACTGTCTTGTCTGTTCATTTCATTGATGGTTCTTGAGATGTTAAACCATGAAGTGACTTGAAAGTGTGAATTCAGACACAATAGTGCAACTTGACTTGCTTCACTGTGAGCATTGCCAGGTCCCCTGTGTAAAACAAGCAGCACAGGGACCTGCTAGATGACCTGATCTACTTATAATATTCTGAATGGAGAAATTGCAGAAGGCAGAAAAATAGCATGGCTAGGCAAAGATAACTTTGTCAGGCTCTAGGAGTGTAATTACTGTGTTAATAAATGAAGCTGGCATGCCATTATTTGATCTGTTACTGAGCTACAACAGGAGCAGTGCTGCTCTGGAGTGTGCAACAAAATGAGTAATGGCCAGATAGAGTATGAGAACAAGAATTTGTAAGTTCTTCTGGTTTAAAAGCAGCCTCCTTAAAAGGTGCAGCTCGATGAAGTGTAAAGTTCCTGCATCATCACTGGGCAAACACTCCTGCACATACGTACTGGTATGTTCTGCATTTCATACAGAGATGCTGCATTTGTTTTTGTACAACCAGTAACAAGGGCAGAAATGGTTTTGTTGGAGAGATTACAGGGTGTTTTGGGTATTCAGTTTTATTCTGACTTTCCCTTGCATTTGCTTCCCCTTGCTTTGGATCACCCAGCGGTGGAAGCTCCATGGGCAGGGATGAGCAGCACTTTGTCCCAGTGCTGCTCAGAGCTGTGCTGGAAGCAGCTGAATCCCGGGAAGCACAGCTCCCTGGGAAAGCTGTGGCCACTTACCAAACTGGCTATTTAAAAACAGCATCTTGCAAGCAGTTTCCTCCCATCACTGTGTCTCTTCCCATTCCCTTTGCTGGGTGTTTGTTTCAGTGGAGCATTTTTCTGCTTTTCTCTCATTGCTCAGGATCAGCAACTGAAATCTCTGCTCCCCATCTGTGTGTGTGGGAGATCCTGTTATTTTTTTTAAATTTTTTTTTAAAAAATGAAATGAATTTGAATCATATCAGCTGAAGTTAGAAGGGTCCTGATACCTTCTTGGGACATATTTCATCTGGTAAGCTCCCACATATGATGTCCACGTCTTGTAGGTAACTTTATTTTCCTTAAACTGTAAGACAAATTAATCATCTCTTAATAATGTAAATGATTTCTAGCACTTCATATATATAGGAAGAATATCCTATGAAAAAGTGGAATTTTTATGAACCTCATCATTTTAGAATAGAGGTAAGTATTGAAAACGGCTGCCTGTCATTAATTATTCTTTCATTTTATTATTTTCTTGTTTCATTTTCTAGGCAGCCGTTGAAGAACTCGGTGTACAGGAGCAGGCAGTCTCTGAACAGTCCCAGCCCAGGAGAAACGGAGATGGATCTTCTGGTGACTCGAGAAAGGCCTAGACGTGGGATCCGGAACAGTGGATATGATGTAAGTGTATTGGATATAGGCAGTGGAATCTGCTCAGCAAGGGCTTAACTTGCTCCTAAACCCAGGAATCTATTGAAAGCCCACAAGCCACATTGCCATGAGATATTTCATGTTACAGGAGTTTGTGTGCACTCAGCATCCTGAAAAACCTCAGACTCTTTCATGTACTTTATCACTCAACATCATTTTCAGTCTGAAATGCAAACAAAACCTTTGTCCCAAACCCCATTATTTGCCAAAGTATTAAATTTTGAATTAAGATAGTTCTTCTAAGTGTGTGGCCACTTAACAGTGAGCTTTTCTCATTGCAATTAAAATCCTCTGTTTGTTCTGAAGACCAGCCTGAAGCTGCTCTCCTGATTCAGAAGAATGACCAACCAAACTTCTTGGATTTTCACCTGAGTCCCAACATCAGTGTTGTGTGCAAATCCCCTTGGGACAGGTATTGTCCTCTTGTTCCCATCAGAACTGGGAGAGTTTTGTGTAGGTAAATGTCAAACCCAGCTAGAGGAGATGCTGCTCTATGGTCCAAGGAGCTCAAGCAGGCAGCACAAGGCAGAGAAGTTGTCTTGTGCTCTCTGAACAAGCACTGGGTGCAAGTTGAACCTGTGTGAACCCGGGAGGAGGATTAAAAATAGCCCCCACACTGGGGCAAAGTCGAATTTTTCAATCTTTCTTCACGTGTACAAACTGCTGTAGCTCAGCCAGCCCTGAAGATCTGTCCCTAGAGAAGGGCTAAACCATTCTGGAAAACAAGGAAGTTCGCCTGTGGTTGCCCATCCTCTAAACGTTGTAGATGAAAAGTACTTTTTCTGGGGAGGTTTCATTGTCAACCCTGTCTCTGCCAGGAATGTGTTTTTAGGAAGGTGAAAGTACACGTACCAAGGTCGGGGGATGTGCTCAGGAAAGTTTGAACCTCTCACAAAACTCTTCAGGGCATGTTGTAGCTGTCAGGTTTCTGAAATTATTTCCTGCATTTGGACACTTCCCATCACACTGCAGGAGTCATGTGGGGCCATGTGAGTGGGCTGGCTGGTACACTGCTTTCTGAGGAATTAGGATACTGATGCTATGCTAATAAAGCTGGTTTTTCACAGGGGATATTTCCCCGAAATCAATGTTGAAAACATTCTGTAAGCAGGCATGGCACCAGCTTTTCAAAATATATTTCAAGATATTGTGCATACTCTATATAAAACACATTTTAAAGGAAATTAGTTAAAAACCTTGAAAATAGATTAATGAGCTTATGCAGATTCTGGCATGTCCTCAGAGTAATTATAAGCTCTGAGATGTGTGCACATCACAGAAAAAATTGCTTTTTCCTTCCCTTTGACGCTGCAGTTGGGAGACCCGTCCCTGGCACAGCGTTTACCTGATAAGTTACATAAAATCCCTTTGCCCGATGCACTGCAGATTCACTGCAGTGCACCTCTTCCAACTCTGAATGCATTTACCATCTGAAAGCACAGAAATGCCGCCAGGAAAATGGGACAGGAGATTGAAATTTAGCTCCCAAGCCTCAGCCTGCAGCGTGGGCTGGTCCCTTGCTCCTGTTGGAGGATGCTCGGGGGGCTGTGCTGAGCATCTGACGGGCTCCATCTCCCGGGACACCCACGGGTGGGCACGGATGGCTGGATCTGTGCGTGGAATTCTTGTAAATCTATACATCTGTAAAATTTCTTCTGTAAATCTGACCTCTGAAAACGGGGGAGAAAGGGCTGGTTGGAGTGCTGGCTCTGGCGCCGTTTCTGTTTCATGCAGTAACACCTGGTGTCGATTTTTGACATCCAATTTGTCATATCAAATGTTCCAGCCTTCTCAGACTCCTGCTAACCTCTCCCTCCCAGCGTGTTGTTTAGCAGCAAGTCCTGCCAAAGAATAGTGAAATTTCCATTTTGTAAGCAGTGCCAAGTAATTAAATTTATGAATCAAGGGGTTTGCTTTCACATCATGAGACTTTTTTTCCAGCATAAAAAATGAGGATATTTTTGAGCTGTTACCAGTACAGCCAGGTTATGTGTCGAGGTTTATCTTCCCAACAATAATAATGTTTTTATTTTTAAATAAAAGAGTTTGAGATCTCTCAGATTCTCTAAGAAAACTCCTCAAGAATTGCTACACTTGTGTTCACAGCCATTAGATTTCCCTTCAATAACAAATTTCTGAATGGTTTTCTAAAATATTTCATTCATACTTTTCTAAAAATACTTCCTTCTCTGTAATTATTTTTGTGATGAATCTGAATCATGGTTCTGTTTCTCGGAGCTAAAAACTGGTAAGGATATGAGGATAATGATATAATATTCTGTATTTATCCATATGGAATATGCAGCTTTTTGTATTATTTTGGAGTGTATGTTCTACTGTTTGATGTTTTCAGTATATTATTTGCCTTTATAGTGTCTTTTATAAATGAACTATTATTGAACACCACCTAGCTTTCAATTTTAAAGAATCCCAACAGGGTTTACCACGATCAGCTTCACCTAGGAATTGGATTAAGGAGACTTTATTAACGTTTATTATTTTCAACATGTCCATGAACAACTGTGCATAGAGTAAATGCCATAATGAAAGACTCTGGAACCTGTAGACCACTAATGAGCTTTATACCTGAGCAGAAAATATTTAGGCTTGTTTTGGAATAAAAGGAAGAAAATGACCTTATTATACATGTCTAAGAGATCAGTATCCATTATTCCAGTATTAATTTTGTTGACATGCCTAAATTAACGCAATGCATCCAAAAGCTTACAGATTAATGTTCGTATAAAGAATTTTACTGGTATAGTTCCAGCAGCAGAATTTTTGAAGAGGTGCATAAAGTCTGTTATTTTTTTTAGGGTTTTTTTGCCTTTTGCGTGTAGCTCTGCTTCCTTCTATTATACAATAACTGTGTAAGGTTTCTTTGTAATTAATGTACAATGGCCTCTATTTATGATGCCCACGTGTTTCATTTGATAGGATAGCAAATGGCATACCTCAGAAAGATAGGATGAATTGAAATACATTTTAAAATATGAGGAAAATAAGTGATTATTACTCTCCTCCAAAATCTTAATGTCAGCTTTCATATTGATAAATCAAAGCTGCCTTAATGTTGGCTGCTAATATGCATCTTGTATTCGTGTGATATATTCTAAACAATCTGTAGAGGTCTGATGGCTTCACCAGTGAGTTGTAGTAGAAAACCTGATTTATTTCAGCATTGGGTACAAATAGGTCTGCTGTGGGATTCCACTCACATTTTTACAGGCATGAGCAAATAGAAGAGCCGTGGTTATTAATCATCCAGTTGGGACATTATGATTTCACAGGCTCTTTGGCTGCACTTATACAAACTACCATTGCATTTTACAGTCAGGCTTCTAAAACGTGCCTGATTTTTATTTATTGTAGCAGCATAAACAGCAATGGAATCAAAATGAAGGAATAAAGTGAAGGGAAAGTATTTAGTTCAAGATTTCCTACAAATCTTTTCAATTTAAGACAATTTTTTTGCAGTTACATTCTCCCTCCCCCAATCTGATATGTGTACCATTTAGAAAGTCTGAATTTGGGTTTGTGGCTTTGAATTTAGATAATATTCTGTATAACCATAACTATACAAATTATGGTTAAGTTCTAATAGGCAATGATTAATTGTTATCTTAATTTTCTTCTTTTTTGCTGCTGTATTTTCATTAAATACAAAATATAGCTATACTTAAAACAGAGAAAGCAAATTAATATTTTACTTAGATTTATTTTAATTTTTCACTAACAATGTAACTCTTCTGATTGGCTGATAACAAAAGAAGAAAACCAATTTGATATTTCCCTCTGAAAAGACAGATATATGTATTGTGATTGTCCTATATCTTGCCAAAGCTTGGGGGCACAGCTGCTTATCTATTCAGGTGTAGGAAAGCACTATTAAATGGGAAAGAAATGTGCCACACTGGGAGCTACAGAACACTCAAATGATCAGGACAGTGCTGGAATTTTTAACAAGAACATCCTGTTGTATTCTTTTATTTATGGCTATTTTAAAGGCTAGCACAGTTCTAAGCACACACTATATATAGAAGCAGGCACATATCCTATTTCTCATCCCGGTTATCCTGGCATAGTCAATGCATTTTACAGATATTTAAAGAATTATAAGGCATCAGATCCTAGTTTGAAGCATGTTTTTAAAACCCTGGGCTGTAAAACGGATCTTGCAAAATACTGACGAAGTGTGGTATTTCACTCTCAGCTTCTTACAACGTGTTGATTGCTTTCTGTCATGGAGTTACAGCCAAAAAAAATCAGGGAGTAATTTCTGTTTGCACTTAACCTGTGCAGAAGGAATCACCCTAGGAGTAAGCCATGAGGTTCAGCTGCCCAAGCACTGTCTGCTCATTGAAGTATGTGTTTCATGGCCCAACTTTGCACAAATATCTGTGTCACTCCTGTTTGGGGCTGGGCAAGACCCCTGAGCTGGGCCAGGCTGCTCTCTGCAAGGGGCAGGACTGGGTTTGTGGTGTCATTGTTAGGGAGTTCAGAAAAACTCCTAAACTTTAGTTCTTCAGAAATCCTAATGTGAGAGCATGAACAAAGGAATTTCAGTGTGTCTGGCTGTAATAAGCTGTCCCTTGTAAGGGGTCCCTCATAGTGGTGGTACTATTTAGGGGACCATACTCTTCCTGGCACAGTTGCACTCCCATTGATACCACAACTAAGACAAGGATTCAGACATTAATTCTAATTGTTTTTAAGTGGGTCACTGACAATGTAATGAGTGTCCCTGCTACATTTCCCAGCAAACAGCACAGAACACAAAAGGCTATTATACTCCCTTACATCATATAATTTCTTTCCAATATTGGTCGCATGTTTGCATGGTCACAATTCTTGACTTTGTACATGTCACGGCACAAACACTGTCTGGTACAGCTTTTTACACACACTTTTATTCCTCCCAACAGACTGAGCCTGAACTTATAGAAGAAACAAACGTTGACCGCGTCAACGAGCCCCGGAACTACAGCCGGTCCCGGCAGGCCAAGGGCCACTCGGAGACGTCGACGCTGAGCTCGCAGCCCTCCATCGACGAGGTCCGGCAGCAGATGCACATGCTGCTGGAGGAAGCCTTCAGCCTGGCCTCTGCCGGCCACGGGGGCCAGGCCAGGCAGGACGCCTACGGCTCGGCCCCACACCTGCCCTACTCCGAGGTGGTGACCAGTGCCCCCGGCACCATGAGCCGGCCGCGGGCGGGCGTGCAGTGGGTGCCCACCTACAGGCCAGAGATGTACCAGTACAGCTTGCCAAGGCCCGTAAGTGGAGCTTCTCTTTGGCAGTCTGTGACATCAGAAAGGTGTTTCTGCTCTGAGCCACGGTTTTTTTAAAGTACTGCCATTTACATGCTTAAAACCGGATGCTCACAGTAAATAAGGATGTGCAGGGTGGTGTAAATATATAGGATGAGAGGACTGGTGAGCCACACACCCACACAGACACACCACGAAAGACTCAGTGTCTATTTTAGCAGCAAGGTTGTCTTGTCTAAATTGTACTAAGAATTGAAAGAATAGGCTGTTCAACAGATCCAACACTTGTTTGGGTGTCTCCTGTTCAGTGAGTGCAGGTTAGGAAGAAATGTGGTTTTATGGGATAAGCAGGTTGGCAGCTGGGGATGGAACATCAACACTTCTGCATCACTGGAGAGCAACCTGAAATGTGGGCTGGTATTGGCAGTCTTGCGCTTACAGCTATTGGCTTGGGACTCTAGAGAAGATTTAACTCCACAGGTCTCTTGGCTGACCTTATAACTCACTTTATCCTTCATTTTCCAGCCTCAGGCGGCAGGTAACTCGTCCTTACCTCGCAGAAGTAATACATGAATTAGGAACTGAAACCCACGGGTAGAAATTGTTAATGGAATTTTGTGGGTGTCTAGACAGCAGTCACACTAGCACTGTGCACACCCTCATGTGTGAAACTGGCCCTGAATTCCCACATATGGTAATGTGAAACTCAACCACACATTTTTTATATGTCAGATAGAAATCTAAACGAGAAGAGATTTCTTTCAAGTAAGAAATAGCCCATCTAGCAATACCACTGTGAAAAGTTGTTCATTTGAAAGCTTTTTTAGGTCAGATTTTTTTTGTGTTTTAAAGAATGTGTTTCAAATTGAGTCCCTTACTCTGGCTAGAATAAGAGGATAATGCAGAAAAATGTCCTCAGTTCAAAATAACCATTACCATGACTTCCTTCCATGACAATAAAAAATACATTAAGGGCTGCTGCTTCTGAACTGTTCTGAACATATTTGACAGCCAGTGGCACTGCCTGCAAAGGTTCAGGTTGGTGCTATTTAAATGATGCTAAAGGTTATTTCTGGCACTTTGAAATTGGTTTGATGAAATTCATACAGCATATAATCATATTTTACGGTTAGAATTCGATTAAAAGCTTAAGAGACAGCTAATGGGGAGTCAAATTACCTCAACACTTCAAAGAATCTTTCAAAAATGAAATTAAAAATACTATATGGTGAGAGGTTTTAAAAAAATGTAATAGCCATACTTTTTTGGTGAATGATTCCCTGTTTTCTTTCTAAGACTTATTACTTTCCTAAATCATCTGTGTGTTTGGGACTTTTAAGCATTTACTTATCTTTCTGGCATTCTGAAGACAGTGTTAAATTCCCTGCAGATAGTTGATTGCCACAAATTAGGATAGGCACAGACTGCTGGGCTTTGGATAGGGGCCAGTAATTAATAGTTTTCTGCATATCAGTTTTGTGAATATGCACTGTGCTTTAATCACCCCATTTTCTGGCTTGTTCTCATGGGAGTGGAGGGTTGTAATTGCAAATATGCCCAACTTTGGGGGTGAGAGGTACCTGTGCATTGGGATGTTTGTTACCTCTGTAAACCAAGGATTAGTTATTTTTACCCCTTCTTAAAATTCAATTCTTTGTGGCAATTGAAAGTCAACATCAACAATGCTGTTACAATTCAAAATACTGAGCATTTTGAAAATTAAAATTTTTTCTTTGAAAATTCAAGAGCATTTTGCCTGCTTAGATGGAACAAGTGCAGAGGGGTCCAGAACCACTCTTCAGATCTGTGTTTTTCTTCAGGTGTCCCCCAACTTGTGGATCTTTAACTTTTTGTAGTCAACTTCTTGGTAGTCCCACTATCAAGGATTTCTGTATCTCTCCAGAGTGTGCACACATCTTCTTTTTCCTTTTCTGTTTTCCATTTGCAGCCTGGGTGACTGGTAAAATATCCACGTTCTCAGAGCTCCCCTTCATTTAACAGAGGTAGAGTGGGAGTGTTTTGCCAAAATTCAGCCCCTTTCAACAACAGCTGCTTAGTGTAAAACAGGACAAAGGCAAAGCCGAATCAATAGGTTTGCATTATTCCTGGATTGCAATTTAATAATCAAATAAGTTGAATTGTTCAATGAGTAAACAAAGGCACTGGCCTTTTAATTCCTATGGTGAGATGTAAGGAGATGGGTATTTCTGTAATTAGAAGGCAACATAAAATACTTTCACCCAAGACCAATCTGTAAGTGGGAGGTGGTAAAAATATCTAAATATTGCAACTAGGGAAATGTCGCCTTAAAATTAACTGCAAAGTTTCTGCTCCAGCCTATAGTTACTGTGTGCTGGCCTATGGACACAGGCTGAGAGAGTTGGGATTGTCCTGCCTGGAGAAGAAATGACTCCAGGGAGACCTTAGAGCACCTTCCAGTGCCTAAAGGGTTACAAGAGAGCTGGAGAGGGACTTTTTAGAAGGGCAGGGAGTGACAGGATAGCAAGGGATGGGTTTAAACTGAGAGAGGGCAGCATTAGATTAGATATGGACAAGGAATTCTATCCTGTGAGGATGATGAGGCCCTGGCACAGGTTTTCCAGAGAAGTTGTGGCTGTCCCATCCCTGGCAGTGTCCAAGGCCAGGTTGGATGGGGCTCTGAGCACCCTGGGATAGTGGAAGGTGTCCTTGCCCACGGCAGGAGGGATAGACCTAGATAATCTTTAAGGTCCCCTCCAACCCAAACCATTCCATGATTTATCTTTTCTTTCCTGCATCCTGACAGGCTGTGCCTTAGGCTGGACAATGGTGCAGGTGTCTGCTGGTGGCTGGATTTTGCTCTCCAGAGGGTTTATTGTCCTTGGCCCGATGGCTGAGGTTTCTCTGCTAAACTGCACTTGTCACTTTTAAAAATCCTTCATTGGTCTGCTTTTTAAATTGTCAGTGTTTTAGCCACAACAGAGTCCTTCATTGGCATTTCTTCCTGGAAGGGTGGCACAGGGTCTGCGCTCTGGTACCTGTGCAGTCTGTCCTGGATCTCAAGTGTGATTACTTCTGCCAGTGATTGTTACAACCTCTGTATTATACAAGTCCTCATTTTACAGCAAAATAGTTTGGAACCCATGAAGAATGTTTTTCTTCTAAAGTTTTTTTTTTTGCTTTGGTTTTTTTTTTGGTCTTTTTATTTGGTCTGCTTGTTTGTTTTTTTTTTTTGGTTTTTTTTTTTTTTTTTGTTATTTTTTTTTTTATTTTTTTTTTTTTTTTTTTGCAAAAGAAAAAGAGGACCTTTTGAAAGGATAAAAACATTTTGAAGAGTAAAATTAAGCAAATCTGTAAAATCAGCTGGGTTGTATTTTTTCTTTTCTTTTTTTTTTTTTCCCTCTGACTGGATTCACAGCAGTGAAATGACTTTAATTCTGCAATAATGCCGGTTAGCCAAGAACCTAAGGGATCATAAAAATCTATAACAGCCCTCTGTAGTAAAACTTCGGTTTCATTTAGCCTCTGAAAGCTTTTTTCCCGTTTATATGTTGCCTGCCGGAAAACACTGATGCCCCAACCTGCTGGAGAAATTATAGAAATTTCACTGGATTTCCCTCTCCCAACCATGTTGGCATGTGTGGCAGCTCAGGCAGTGAGGACTGACTCCTGTCCCTTCCAGGCAGATTGTTCCTCAGTGTGGTGTAGCAGATCTTTTCACAGGATTTTTCCCTTTAACGGGATTTCCTCTGCCCAGCCATTAGCAAAATATTGCCACTAACTCAAAATTGTTCCTCTCCTGTGTAAGCAGCAAAATAAAGGCTTAGATTTTCTATTTTACTTTTTTCCCCCGGAAATTTCCGGTGCAAGTCACAGGATATTTGTGAACTGTAATCCCTTAAAATTCCTCCTTCGATGTCATATTCCAAAGCACAACACATAGGAGAACACCCAAATCTACCCCGAGTCTCTGCTTACCCTGCTGAACAGCATCTGGAGTCACTTTGCCCTCCGAAACTTTATCTGCTGGGCTGCTCCTTTAAAACAGGGGCAATAAAAAGGATTTCATACTTGGCACAAATGCATGCTGAGAGCAAGACGTGGGATGAAAGGCTTGTGGAGGCAGAAGGGAGTGCTCAGTCAGCCTGCGAGAGCACTGCCAGCGTCTGAGATGCAGGAGAGGCATCGCAGACCGTTTCACACCCAGCTCTATTAGGAGAAGTATAATTGAGGTTTTCTTTGAAGCAAATAGCATTTGTTTTTTCCTTACAGTTCTTTTGTTAAAAATCAGTGTTTCCAACCCCTGGCTAAGAAATGCAGTGTCTTTTTAGATTTTTTTTGTTTTCCCCACTTATATATGTAGAAATTCTTTAAATACCGTGGTAGCATGGTGAAAGTAAATATTAGGACACTTTGTAGGTGGCATGAAAGAAAAAATTATTTTCAGAGACATGCCTTTGAGGGTTTCTAACCTGCTTTAAAAGGGGGGGCGGTGCGAGGACAGAGAAAGATGCTTGGTCTGTATTGCTTTTGCCTTGGAGACACATCAAAATCAGTGTTTGATATGTTACCTTTCCTCTTTGCTAACCTAGTTTTGCAGGTAATTGAGAATGAAGGTATTTGGAACACTGTCTAAATGTGTAATTTCAAAAGATGATTATTGAAAGACAGTGTTTTCTGACATGTAGTGTGGGATTTATATTGCCAAATTCAAACCTAACTGTAGGTGGTAGGTCTGAAATAATCATGTAAATCCTGTAGGATCTTTGGGCAGGAGATAGAGTGTGACTCATCCCATGGTAATGTGTTTTTAGCTTTCTCTGCTCTTTGTGGAGGAGCTTCTCTGGCCAAACCAGATAATTCTTGTTTAGAGGACCACTGGACTCCATTTTTTGGTCAGAATGCCGGTGCCTCGGTAGTGGTCAGCCTTCCCAAAATTTGGTATTTGCAATTGCTCTGATTTTGTCTTTAATCCTGTGCATTTCTCTGAAGTATCACCATGAAAACCATAATTTAAAAAAAAAAAAAATCACAACCAAACAATAAAACAAAACCAATAGGAAAGCAAAACTCCCACCCATGATGTGTTGAAGTGTTAATGAGGCATCTAGTGAGCTATCATTCCTCTGTCTCTAAGAATATTTATGGAAAAATTATGGCTTCTAATCTATAGCGGTGCAAAGGATTTAGAAGGAAAATTTTGTCCTACATGTCATTTCTTGTGTGCCATGGGTTTCATGTACGTAATTAGTCCTCCTTCACATGTGCTGCTGATGAAATTCACAATTATTATGGGCAAGATGCTTAATTTTACGACTTTGTGGGCTGGGTCTGGCATTCCTCTGTATTAGTCTGCCGTTTCAGAACTGTTTGAGGCCTTTGTTGCTGTGTTGGAAAGTTACAGAACTTGGGGGTTTTGTGAAGAATTTCCTTTTCATCTCCTGAAGGCTGAAAGGAAGAGGTTGAAATATGGATTGCTCACAGGCTGCTTCACTGCAGTACACACTGCTCTGAGGATGCTTTCTGAATCTTTAAAATACAGTTTTTTCTGGAGAAAGTGAAAATACTCAGGTCTTTTTCCTGCAATCCAAAGCAGGTGTTGAGTCTCACATAATCACAACAGCTCTGCTTTGCCAGCAGGTTACAAATGTTACAGAGACAGTGCTTAATACATTTTATTTTAATTAGACTTCATCTTGTCTCTGAGCTCATTTGTTCAGGTTTTCTTCCACATTCTAAAGTCACCAAAGCATTGTAAATTCTAAAATAAATGCAATTACTATTGATGCCACAAAAAGTTAGCTTCCTGTTGACTGGCAGGCAGAGCAGGCATTTAATTTCTGATTTTCTTCTGTTTTTCAATTTGACTGAGATCTACTGGTGTTTCAGAAAAATATTTATTTTTCTCTGTTACAGGCTTATAGATTTTCTCAGCTTCCCGAGATGGTAATGGGTTCTCCTCCCCCTCCTGTCCCTCCCAGAACGGGCCCTGTGGCTGTTGCCTCTCTCAGGAGGTATTTATCTGTTATTTTATTTTAGATATGGTCTCTAAACCCCACTGTTGTAATAAGAACTGGGGCAAACCCTGAAGGGGCACTTACAAGGCACTTGAAAAGATACATTATGAAATTAGAAACGTGCTGGTTTTATTTCATTTTAACACAAAAAGAAATAGCAATGAATTTTCTCTTTTATTAGCGACTCTGTGTCAATAAAATCAGGAAATGCAGGCTCTTGTTTCTTTTAAAGCATTCTTTGCCTGGGTTCATATAGTGGTGTATTGGATTGAGGCAGATCATTCTCACCATCATTGTCCTGCTTTCCTGTGTTGTAAGGACTTGCAACAGGAGAGGGATGAATTGCAAAGTGCTTCTTGTAAGGTCTGGGGCCATCAGCCCAGCTCTCAGATATATCAGATATCTCAGATATTTGTGCATGTCTGGAGGCAAACAGGTGTAAAAGCCTGACTGCCTTAGCTCAGGGCGTGCATTTCACCTCCTCCTCGCAGGGAGGTGCTCCATAAAATTAATTTAAAGGAATTTCTGCCCTTCTGTGGTGGCAGACCTCCTTTAGCCCTCAGTGCTGGGGTAGGCACCGCCCAGTGCCAGCTGCAGCCTGAGGCACCACGGGGCTGTGGAGAGCTGTGGGAGCACCGAGGCCAAGGGAAACACTTCCAAGTGCCTGCTTACGGTCCTGTAACCACCTTGAAATATTCAGTGTACAGAATACAGAATGCTGCCATATTCCTGTTCACCCGTTATCTTTTAACTCTAAAGCGCCTGGGATGCACCATTTCCACAGATGCTGGCACTTTCCAGGTGCTGTTATGTGCTATAGTAGTCTCCTCTATAGGATACCATGGCATATGCACTGTCTATAGGCTGTGTTGGGGAATTATGGCAAAACTCTGGGCAATTACGGTAGAACTCTGGTTTTAGCATTGTATTTCACAGGTATTTGTTTGGAGCAGCAAGAAAAGGCTCTACACAATGGCAATAACATGCTTTGGTAAAATAGCAACCGAGCTAAAGAGGTTGACTGCAAACTTCTCCAGACTTCTGTCATGCCAGAGCAAAGTTGGATAGCTTGCTCCTAGCTGGCTTATCCTACTGCAGCAGACCAGAATATATGTGGCTATAAATTATATCTGTAGGCCCGAATGACAAAAGTTCCTGTTTTTTTTTTCTTTCTTAACGTGCAGGTCTACGTCAGATATTGGCAGCAAAGTGAGAATACCTGAGTCCAGTGGAGCAGATCAGGCCCAGCATCATGATCAGACACCTTTTGCACCAGGTTCGAGAGCTCCCATGTCTGTTGGTCCACTCGATCAATCAGCTTTTCACTCAGGTGATAAAATAATGCAGACCAAACTCACATCTTTGAGAGTCTTACAGATAATTTTGTATATAAATGAATGTATGGGATATAGCAAATATGGGTGATTATTTGGAGAAAAACTGTGTTTGGTGGGGTTTTTGCTGGTGCAATTGAAGGAGACCTACAAAGGATTGCCTGCCCCTTTGTAAATGCAGCATCAGCTGCTTTGTGAAATACTCATCCTGCAGAAGCACCAGGAAATGGCCTTTTCTGAAGGTAAGATCCAGCAGTAATGCCCCAGGTGTTCTTTGGTCAAGTTTGGAATTCTGCTGGCTCCCTGGTCAGGACTCTGAATTAACAAAACCCGGTAAAACTGTTCATCTGTACCACAAAATCCAGTCGAATTTTTGGGGAGGGTATAGAGGGTTTTGGTGGCAAAATAAGTTGCGGTATTGGGGCTGCTGTGTGACTTGTTTGTGTTGCATCATGTGTCACAAACCAAGCAAAGTGGGTGGGAGAGCTAACGGGGTTCTGAGGGGAGAAATTACTTGGATCCTTCCAATATTTTGTCAGTCAAGAATATCAATCCAAGTGCTTGGAAACAGAGGATGTACAACGGAGTAAGTTGTGCTGCCGAGGGAGGCTGAAGGGCACTCTGCTCTGCTTGGTGTGCCAGGAAAGGGGAGAAAAACAAATGGACATAAAAAATAACACGTGAGAGACTGAGGTTTTCCAGCCTGTCTGTGGGATCAGTTTTATGACTCCCTATTTCCTCTTGTGAAACTTCACCCCTACTCTTGTCACAACCGTGGGCTGCTGAGGAGGGCAAATGGAAAGTACGTGGCCCCTTTCCTTCAAAACCTAAGGCACACAAAGGTAATCTGTCAGCTCTCAACCCTTCCTGTTTTGGAGAATATCGTTTCCCCCCAGGTGCAGAACTTCTTTCGGGCCTAAAAGTCCCAGTTTTATAGGGCTAGGCAGTTCCTGGTCCTTTTGATATGAATTTGGTTTATAAATTAATTGATTTAATAATGAGATTAAGTTGATACACTGTTTTGATGGTATCTGGATTACATTTAGCTGGAAAAACACTTGAAATAGCTTATTTCAATAGCAAAATATGTTTTCTTGAAGAGTTATGGAAAGGGGCTTATAAAACTGAAAAGAATTTTACATTAGTTAAAAGCTTTGAAATTTGTAGGTTTGTTACACATTGCTCTATTAATCTGCCAGAAGAAATTCTTTCTTATCTTTGTCAGAAATAATAGAGAGTTATCTGCATCATCTTTGACATCATGTACTGAGAATAATAATGAGGCTATGCAAATGTGTTGCCAATTAATTAAATACAGTCGGTTTGAAGGATCCATTCTACTCTCACTTGCTGTCATACCTTCTGCAAATGGTGTAGTACCTGAAAAAAGCAGATGCTCACCCCTTCCATTTTAAAGTTTTTCAAGCTATGAAATATGCCACGCTACCAAGACCTCCTTTATGTGTGCAGTAATGTGATCTGTGGGATATAGTTTTTTATTGGCTCCAGTGATGGGGAGATTTTATTGCTGTGTGTTGTGCTACTACTGAAGAGTGGCTGCAGTTCAGAAGAGACAAAGTGACCTTCGTGTATTTTGTGGAGTTTGCCAGAATAATTCTGGGAGTAGTTGGTGGAAACTTTCATATATGAGAGGTGCTACAAAAGGCTGTAATACAGGCAGGGAAAGACAAGGACAGTGAGAAATCTGCAGTTGTAATATAAGGTTTCTAACGTTCTGGTGTGAAAATAAGTTTTTATCACCTCAGTACATGAAGAAATATTGCTGCAGGTGCTGATTGGGAATATAATGGCCTGATGTCACTCTCATGCAGCCCAACATCCGCTCTAAGACAAGGATGTTGCAACAGTAAGTTAGGATAAGGCATTACTTCAGCCAATTGAATATTCAGCTTGAATAGTAGCTCCTTTTGCTGTGGTTAAATTAAAAGAGTGTTTTGGTGTAAAAGCCAAGTGTCATGTTCAGGACCAGCACTTTTTTCTCTGTACTTGTCTGAAAAATGCTTATTTCCAGCCTTGCTAACTCCTTTAAAATAGCAACCCTTGTGTTGTTTATGACCTGGAAAGAAAAGGGATTGACCACACATCTCTTAGCCTACCTCCTTCCAATGGGGCTGGAGGAACTGGGATAGAGGTGATGTGTTCCTGCTCTGGAGAAAAATGTGCTACAGACCATGCTTTTCTCCTCTTCCCATG
Source organism: Pardalotus punctatus (assembly GCA_013400915.1). NCBI lineage: Eukaryota > Metazoa > Chordata > Aves > Passeriformes > Pardalotidae > Pardalotus > Pardalotus punctatus. The sequence goes on along the minus strand of VZTX01008311.1, from coordinate 139,631 downwards.
CCCTGATTGCATCCACAACACTGCTGGCCTGGGACAGCGTGGGAGGGCATTGAGAAACTGTAAATATCTGGGTTTGGGGAGGCTGCTTTGGGGACGGATGTCACTGGTGGAGTCTTTCTCTCTGTGCATGTACCCATGCAGTGTCCCAGCACCTGTCAGAGCAGGCAGCATAACCCTCTGGTAGATTCCTCAGGAGCAAAAATCTGCCAGGGCTGTGAATTACATTCTGGGGGACAGATACTTGAAGCAGCCAGTAATTGATGCTAATTCAATTATACTCTGTATTTCAGGGGAAGGCCCGTGTCTTGTGATTTTGTCAGCATAGTGGTATCATAGCTACTGAGAGCAATTAGTAGCAATATTCAAATTATATGTAGTTGGAAGGGGGAGAAATTATATTTTCTCTGTATTGATTCAAGTACAGAGAATCTGCCCACCTGTGTAAAGTTACTGTGCTTCCATTTCTCAGTGAAAACGTTTGTTGTATTTTATTGTGTTCTTAAAGGGTTTACTGTCTCTCCTGCTTTCACTTAAATGATGTTATTTTTGCTGTATTTAGTGAATCTGAAAAGTAAAATACATGTCCATGCAGTATAACTGAATAAACGAAAAACCTAACAACTAATAAAGATGATATGCAGCTCTCCCATCCAGGGTTTAGGGATGAGGATTTCATGCCCTTAGTGTGGTGGAGGTGGCTCCCTGCAGGAGTCTGTCTTTGCATGTAAATGGACACTAGAAGGAAGGACGACTTAACCGGGCAAGAAAGCTGTTTGTATTCTGTCCTAAACTTGGCAAACACCTGGAGTTGTGATAGCAAATCTCATGGGAAAGGCACACATTAGGGTGCTGGTCTTCCAGGCAGCCCAGCTACAGCGTGTGGATAATCTCTGCAGCTGCAGCAAGAGCCACATTGTTCTCTGCATCTCTGTGAGCCACGGGAATAAACCCTACCTGGAAGCAGATGTAACCACGCCCAGAAATTTGGCTGAAACTAATGCCAGGATGGCTGGCTCCTTCCACACAAATTGGAGTGTGATAGTGGGATTTTGATAATAGGAGGCTTCCCGGATATTCCTGCGCATGCATCTTAATCAAGACATGAAAAACCAGGTTTGGAATCAGCAAATTCTCATGGAAATATTTATTTAGGTTGCAGCTGCGCAATTTATGGCAGTCATAGACTGTTCCTGGGAAAGTAAATGAGCAGGTAGAACCTTGGTATTTTTTGCAGAATCACTGGAGTTTTATGATGGAATTGTTGAAAGTTCAGCCTGTTAAACATATCATTTTTGTAGGTTTTTTGCCTAGAGATATAAAGAAAGACTGGGTAAGCTGTGAAAAGAAAGGTGCATTACACTGAAACCCTTGGTAACAACAGCTAAAAACTGAATACAAGGAAGCAAATGTAAGGGGAAAAAGGACCTTTTCTCTCTAATGATTCAAAGTTTTGATGAAGATCATTTGGTGCAAGGATCAAATCCTAAGGATTCTTTACCTGAAAGCTAGACATGTTTATAATGCAAATCTTGCCTTCTCCAGCATTTCCCAGCATTTTGAAGATGCTCTTGTCAGTTGGTGGACAAAAAAACCTAACAAACCAAAAACCCAACAAGCTACCATGGAGTCCATGTTTCATACGCACTATCTTCTGATTTATAACTGCAAATCTCAGCTATTAATGATGATTTATTTAACTCTTTTTTTATTTAACAGGAAATACAGTACCAGCAGTGTTTGCCATTCCAGCAAACCGACCTGGCTTCACGGGCTATTTTATCCCAACTCCACCCACTGCATACAGGAACCAAGCCTGGATGCCCTATGCTGGAGAGAACGAGTTGCCAGGGCAGTGGGCAGACTCTGTAAGCATCCCTTGCTTTTCTAACTACCTCTGTTTTCTGTGCTTTGCACAGGAAGGGTTTGAAGAAATTCTTTGTTGGTCTGCAAAGAATCTGATAAGGATGATTTTTCCTTGAGTGGGAATAATCTCTAGTAGTGAAAAGCCATGAGAGAGGGCATAGAGACTTCAGTTATTCATAACATGAACTGTAAGCAAGGCCTTTAGAGGGTGGAATCATTCACCAGCTCTTTAGGGTTGGTGGGTTAGATGTCATTTTTCTTTCCCAAGAAAGGATAAGTATTTGGATAGACACGTGTCAGGAGAAGGTGATGCTGCCTCTCAAGGTGGCCTTGTGCTGTTTGGAAGTCGGGAGAGCATCTTTCCCTCCTGGGGGCTTCTCTCAAGACAGCCTGGCTCCCAAATCTTAGCTCCCAGCACTGCTGCAGCCCTGCTGTGCAGTGTCTCAAGCTCTCCTGAAGGCTGGAGTGAAAGATCATAAATTAAATAATTAATTGCATATTCTTAGACTGGAACAGATGTAATTTTTAGCCCAAAGTAAACCTACATTTCAAAGAATTGAAGTTGAAACATCCTAAATTGAATTGCAGTAGTTTATCATGTTTGAAACAATTTCTCAAATGTAGAGTTTTTTTCCACTAGGGAAAAAAAGATCAATTCTTCTGCCTGAGCTCACATCTGGTATTTATGCAGAACCACTCTGGTTAAAAAACCTGGGAGATAGATTCTATTTCCCTGTGCAAATCATCAACAGAACATTTTAATGAATTGCAGTTGAAATCTAAGTTAGCTTTGAGCAGCTAAACAAGAGACAACACAGTTATATAAATGTTCCTGGGGGCAGCTATTTGTTGTTAAGTCTTTATTACTGCTCCTGATGCCTGTGAGGAAAAGAATTCAGTATGACTTTGAGATGCAAGTCTGAATTTGAAGGCTGAACTGTCAGAAAAAAAAGCTGTTCATTTGCAAGCTGAGCACACCTGCTGATGTGTCTCTGACACCTGGAGGCTTGTGATGCTGTGGTATGAATTTTCTTCTCAGAGCTGCCTTTTAAAGCATGAAAAACATTATTCTCCTTTGTTGTTGTTGTTTTGGCGCTTGTTTGTTTGTTTATTTGTTTTGTGTGTGTCTTTAACCCTTCTGACATTTTAAATCTAGGAGGCCTGTTGTATCTTAGCAATGATTTTAAACTTTTTCTCTAAGACGGAAGAAAGCCACAAACAAAATAAGGAAATTTTACTTCTCTTCCCTTCATTTTCCCTTTTGTATCCCTACTTTTGACTGCAGTCCTGTGGAAATAGAGGGAAACAAGTGGGAAGACAAGTTTAGTGCTGGTTCACCCTATGCAAAGGAATGGAGAGGGATGTGAGAATCTGTCTGAGAAATAATCACGGCAATATAGAATTCAAAGGAAACAAATGTCCCTTTTAACTTCAATTACCCATGGCAGAGCTTTAACAACTCCTTGCTACTCAGATTTTCAGCCCACAGGTGGCTGTGCAGAAGGGGTAAAAATGTAGAAACCACTGCAGTTTCTATGATGAATTTGCATCTCCCAATGAGTGCATATCAGTCAGGAAATTGTCTTTATTTGAAAATCATTACTAGAGGAACTAGTAATAGCACTAGCGATGTAACACAATCAGAAAGCCTGAAAAAAATGAAAAGTATGGAGAAGATCTAAAGTACTACTCAGGTTTTCTCAGTAATAGGGTTTGAATTTCTGGCTGTGCTCTGGTTTGTGAGCCTCTAGATTATAGCTCGATCAGACTTCCAAGATCTTCTTAAAATTATTAAGAACAGATGCTTAATATCTATAAGGTTCTTTACTTTTCACGCATTTCCACTAGCCTAGGCTGTAAATAATGGAGTAGAGGGAACAGGAGAGTGGACTACAAAGCACTATTTTATAAGCTCAATTACTGTGATATATTATTCTCAGAGGTAAATGGTAAGTATTGAAACACTAAGTTTTGGGGGCCCTGGCAAATGTATCCGACAAAGCACTTATTTTCCAAACTGCTGGCTGCTGCTTAGTGAAAACAGTACCCTGGTGGCCTCTAGTGGTGTGTTCACACGTTGTTCTAGTAAAATCATCTTTTGAAGAGCCTATTTTAAACTAAACAGCGGTGCCTGCATCTAATGATCTCTTTCATATCATACCTGCTACCTATATTTTTCTCATCACACCATACAGAACATGCTGGGTATTCTCTTCAGCATTTGATGGATACCCAAGGCTGTGTAGAGGATGTATAAATCCCAATGGTCAGTCTTCAAACGTAAAGCCTTCTTCAAAACTAAGGGCTTTAGGTCCCTCCTTTGCGGACTTTTGAAAACCATAAATGCAATTTTTAATTTGATGCATTAAAGTCTTCTGAGTGCTACGAAGACTGGTATCGTGGTTCATGGATTTGAGAAAGAAATTTAATCTCCCAATATGACTTAAGGGTCTGTGTTATAATTTTAGTTTTAGCTGGTGTAACATGGGGCTGAAATTACAAGTGAAGTTACAAAAATGATGAATCCCTCATGTACTTCTGTTAAACATGGCCAGAAATCCTGATGCTTCTGAGCAGTCAAACATCCCTTTCAGTCTCGAGTTTCCAAGCTGGCACACCTGAGCTTACCCCTGTTGTCTGGATCCAGTGAGTTTCTGTTAGGAACAGCGAGACCAGAGACTTGGCTGACTTGCATTAGACAGTGGCTGCAAATCAGAAAACTCTGCTTTTCTATTCTGTGCTTTTTGGTGCCCTGAAAAGTAGTCATGCTGTCTGTTTAAAATCAAAGTGTTTGGTAAGCAGAGAACACACTTCCAGAAAAACTTTTTCCCCTGGACTTTTGAGATGATGATAAATGAGGACATGCAGTGTTTTTCCTGGTAGAAAACAGCTGGGATATTGACATGTGGATAAACGGCACAGACCAGGACAGACATTTGTAAGAAGCTTGGTATCCTGAGGTTTGCATTCCCTTCATTTGGTCCTCTCTGTCAGATCCGACTGCGCCCCGGGGAGCTTTGCGGTACCCGGCAGGCGGCACCGCGGATCGATCCTTCCGTGTAATTTTGTGTAATTGCAATTCCCCACAGGTTCCCCTCCCTGGCTACATCGAGGCTTACCCGAGGCCCCGCTACCAACACAACTCCCCGTCCCGCCTGCCTCGGCAGTACAGCCAGCAAGGATTGCATCCCAGCCTGGAGCAGGCTCCCCTGGCATCCACGGCCGCTTCCCAGCAGAGCCTGACGGAGAACGACCCCTCCGACGCGCCGCTCACCAACATCTCCACGGCTGCCCTTGTCAAGGCAATAAGGGAAGAGGTGGCCAAACTGGCCAAGAAGCAAACAGATATGTTTGAGTTCCAGGTCTAATGTAGTCTGTGCGCGGTGTTTGTGTCTTGCGACCTGCGGTAGCCAAGAAAGCAAATCCTTTAATTTTCAGCTACAAACCTTCCTGTGAATTGTGCCAAAGCGATGGCATTTTAATCTGTCTGAAAAGTCAGCACTATGAAATGACTTAAAGCAGAGCAACAGGGCTCTGAAGATATGCGATTCTGCTTTCCAGCTAAGGAAAAGCTGCCAGGAAACTTTCATATGGATGAGATTGACCATATGCAATTTTTTGTCACTTAGGTCTCGTTTATGACCCACTATCACTAGAGATGCTGCTGAACATGTCTGCGTCACACGAAATTTCATTTGCAGGCCCAAAGGTAGAGCTGCTGGAAATAACTTCTGCATGCCAAAACTTTGATTAAAGAAGGAAAAACCCACAGAACGTGGTTTGCTGAAGGCCGCGGTCGGCGTGGCGGTGGCCGTGTTAATTGTTTGCTGTGGGACGTTGGGTCAGGGGTGCTGAGTTCAGCAGTGCAGTCATTCAGCCTTTTCATTCCAGAGACTGTATGCCAGCCAAAAGAATTCAACATGATTAAGTAATACAAATAAAAGTCCTGTAAATAGCTCCGAGTCTCTTCATCCTATTAACAGTACAAAGAAGTGAAAGAAGAGAGGACTGTGAAGACGGTGAATGACATTTCAATAATTGGTGGCTACCTTGTCCCTCAGTGCCACTGATGAGTTATGGAGGAGATTTTTTTCAGCGTGACAGACTACAATGCATGAAGAGCCAACAAAGGATATTGGTGCTAAAAGCTTCCAAGAGAAATGAAAAAAAGTTTTTCGTGTTTGCTCTATAATCAGGCTTTTCTCTCTGAATGCATGTGAAGCTGGTAAACCTGAGACCTTTAAATCCTTCCAACCTGGAAAAATGAATACGCCTGCTTGGACAAGAAAACCTCTGTTCAACACAGTGCTTTTTTCTCTTTCTTTAACAATGCTATCTACTAAAATGATGCCAGAAAGTGCTACCTGAAGCTGTGGTTGATTTTGATTACGCTGGCACGGTGAATGCGCACCCAGGAAGTTCTGAATGTAGAGGACCTAATTACTATACTAACATGTAAATAAGTTAACAGTTACATGGATTAACAAAAATACTAATGTTCTGTGAAAAAGAGAGCATTGCCAGAAATGTTGTTGACTTTATATTGTGCGAGATAAAGGTCACTGATTGTTACACTGCATTGTGGTATGAATCCAATCCCAAAAGAAAACCAAACCAGTTGGATGGGACAGTGGTTAATATTTTGCAGTTGTACAAACTAGTTGGAGATCACGAACAATTGTTTTCAGTTCCTTCAGCAATTAGCTTTGGGAATTGAAGTTGTTGCAAAATTCATTGTGTTGGGCATGTTTGATGTCAACTGGAGGTAAAGGTAATGTCCTTCATTTCAGTAGGTTATTTTTTTATCCTCAATTACTATTTTGTCAGATCATTTCATTTCCCTGAGTTTCTTTGGTCTTAACTGATGTGAGAAAGGGAACTTGGTTTAGCTTTTTGGCCATCAGTAAATTGAGAGAAGGAGAGAGAAGACTAGAATAGGGGATAGAAGAAGAAATTGATGAAGCACAAACTTTTAAAGCAGAGCTATTTTTTCCCCTAAAAATTATATTATAAACCCTGAGACTGTGATGCATAATTATCCTAGAATATACAGACATCTTCTGCTCCAATACCTTAAATATTGCAGGAGCCTTTGGAATGCTAGTTAATCTTTCAATAAATGTGAAATTTCGTTTTTATTATTTCAAATCAGATATAAATAAAATGTATTTTTGTAATTTCTATGTATATATGTGCTGTATATTTATATAAGTGACTAGTCTGCTATAGTCAGAAAATTTCCATAAACTAAGTGGAAAAAGAAAAAAAAAGAAAGGAAGGAAAAAACCCCTGGTAATTTTAATGATCGATGTAAACATGCTGTGTCTGGAGCACACAAATATACATTTGGGTGACTTAGATACCAAACAACCAAAGAAACTCAATCTGTCATATAAATACAAGTCTAGTAAAGACCGGCTGCTGTCTCAGTTACCTGTCAGCCAGATAACACTGATCTTATCAGTGTAATACAACACAGCCAAATTGTGTGGAATTCACAGCTGCCTAGGGCATCACACTTTAGAAAACAACCGAAAAATCCTGGATCAAACTCCATGCGCCACAGAAAGTTTTGTTCTGGCTGGCTTCAGTGGGAGTTTGGGAGTTTCACTCATTGAGGGTAAGGCTGAGTTTCTCTACTGGGCTTCATCTGCACAAACAAACTTCACTAGACCCCTCTGAAGAGCATTCTGCTTATTTTTCAGTCATTTGGATCCCTGTAACGTTAAGTGCAGACATAATGGAAGAGCAGCTGACTTTTATTTAGCCCCAGCTGGCTCACAGCCGGCGTGACCTAACCTGGGAAGCGAAAGCTACGCCAAGTCACGTCAGTCCCAGTGTGCACCAGCTTTATTATCTCAGATTTTTAACAAACATTCTACTCAGCCCAGTGAAATTTTGCAAGTAAATGGGAGTGAAATGTGCTGTGTAATAAATTTCTCTATCTTAAACTCCAGTTTTGCAGTTAGCTTGGGGCTGAAAGTGTGGGAGCAGCCGCGACCCCGTGGATGGGCACGCTGAGGCCATAGAGCTGGGAACGGTGATGTGACTATGGATTCCCAAAAAAGTCATAGGAAGCAGGCCATGCCAGTTCTAAGCAGCATCTTTTGGACACATAGCTCTGTTTGTAAGTCTGTTCCCGTTCCCAAATTTTAGCAGTTTAATAGTTCTGTTGAAAAATGTGTGACGGTAAATTCTCATATATCTTACATGATGAATCTCACATCTTGCCTTGCTGGAAACTAAAAATTTTGGAAAATACAGGGATGTCCAGGGTTTGGATGTCTGTAGGAAGCAGAAAAACTCCAAACAAAAGCATTTAAATAGCCTTCTAGAAAGAAAAACCATTTCAGTGAAGTTAAACAAAGTACTCTTCATACTTCTGAGGAAGACCTGTTAGAGTTTCAAAATTAATTTTGTTTGGTATTATTATGGATGATGTGCAGTCTATAGAATATTTCCTGAACCATCACTCTGAAACCATTGTGGTGCACTTTATTCAGAAAACCATCTTACATTCTTCATTCATAATGCCTTTTTATCCTGTTTGTAATATGTTTCTGTATTTTTTTTTAAGTATAAAGTAAGATTATATCAAGACAGTAAGGACATTCCTGGGAAAGAAAAATCATGCTGTAATATTTATACTGTCTGAGCACAAAGCAATGATAAAGTGAAAATATCGTGTACAAATAATTTGTAATATAATAAACATTTTGTATGGCTACAGTTACAATATAGTTTTTCAATACTGATTTCAAAGAAGAAAGTATTTGTGTTTAAAATTATAACCTCATCCAGATATATCCATGCCATTTTTACTGAGAAAAAAGTAGTAGTTTAGGCTTTTCTACTTAATGCCCCAGTTTTCTTTAAAGATATGCTAAATGTTTAGGTGAAAATACTGTTTTCTGTGTACACAAAATATTGATGTTCCGACCGCGATTTGTCTTCAGATTTGTAAATCATCAGTAGAAACAGTTGCAAATGAAACAACATTAAATTACGTCTTGGTGTGTGTGTACTGAACACTTCCAGTGGGTAAACTATGAATGACATTTATCAGCATCTGTGGAATGGTAACTTTAAAAGGATAAGAGGGAAATTGCTGACAGTCATTTATTGACTTGTTGGCAGCTGTTTCTTGACATATTATCTGGATTTGAGAGAACCTCTAGCACTCAGTCTAGAAATATGAGTAATATTGTTATGTCATAATATTATGGGTAGAACTTGGTAGAAGTGCATGCAAATCCTACATGTAGAAATGAGGATATTATCTTAAGCAGTGATCATTTCTTTTTCAGACTCTCTTCGAAAAGATGAGACACCTAAGAAGTGTAAGGTAAAAATGAAAGGCAGGTAGAAAAAGCAACATTGGGTTGAGTGGTAGAATTATTTTATTTTAAGGGCTGATATGTACCAAGCTGACCACAGTTTCCATTCCATTTGAAGATGTCTGACTGTCAAAGAATTAATTACATTTTCATGTATGTTTTTTAAACCTGAATTGCCAATATAAAACCTAACTGCCAGCTTCTATTAGTCTGAGGGAGATTGAAAGCAGCAAGTTTTCTGAGCTTGCTGGAGTCACTTCTTTTTGCTGTCCCTGTTCATCCTGTGCATGTCTGTGCAGCTTCAAACACTGGACTTTCTTTTAATGGGCTAAGTTTTATCTCCAGGACTGAGCACCAGTTTTTTGGGGTTTTTTTTGGTTATCAAAATAATTCAAATTTAATTTTAATTTTTAATTTTTAGGGATAAGAGTACTCTTGGAAAATTTTTTTTTGAACTTCTGAACTTTTTTTTGAACTTTGCCTTTCTCTCATAAATAAATAATGCAAAACTCTACTTGTGGAAGTGAGATTTATATAGGTCAGTAAATAAGTTGCATACTGACTTGCTCTTTAAAAGGAACTCTCAAGATGGTCACGTCATAAAGGCAAAGCTGGTTAATACTGCAGAATCTCTACTGAGAATCACTGCATTGCATGTCCTTGATCAGAATTGTTTTGCTGTGCCCCAAAAGTGAAAAGCAATCAGAAAACTCCACATCTGGTGACTCCTGTTATTCAGGAAGCTTTTTGCTTGGGCAATGTATGAGACATGGGAGATGAGACAGGGATTTCTGTGGGGTTCTGAGATGGATAAACTGCCCTATGGAACACATCTGCCTTTTGGGTTACCACTAATGCCAACACACAACAACTACAGCTGCCAAAAGTGATGCAGCGGAAAGGTGGTTTAGGTCCTGATTTTAAAAATAGTTGTAATGCCCTTGAATCATCTAATATTTCATGCTTTTAAAATCACCTTAAGACCATACTCTTATGGGTATTGCATCATACTCATGTGTATATTTTTATATGTGTGTGTGTCAAAAAATATTTTTTCAAAACTGGTTCTATTTGTCCATCAATTTATCCCCATTAATTTCAGGTTCCTTAAGATGTGCAGAGGCAGTAAATAAGAGATAAATCTCAGAGTTGTTCTGTTACAAATCTTATGAAAGGTGAGAAATGGGTTTTAAATACTGAGGTGGTCAAGTGTATAGTAGATGTCTTGAAAATAATTACAAATATCATGAAGAGATGTTTCAGGAGTTCAAATTTTTTTTTTATTTATTAAAAATAATTCTTGTTTTAAGAAGTGCCTGACTTCATGAATTTTCCACACTCAATTCATACCCAAGAAGTAGGTTGAAACTACATTGCATTCTGTAAATAATTTTGTAACTTTATAAACGCACATTTATCTTCTGGGCAATAATGGGTGCAAAGCTTTGTAAATCACAAAGAAAGGTGATTCCACTGAGTCAAATATTTAGAGAGCAGGTGAATTTCTCTTCCAAAGTATTCCCTCTTTGCTGCAGCTCAGCGCATTTCTGTGCTTTGAAAAGCGGTGTCTAAACACAATAACAGACTGGCATCAGTCAAGGTCCTGTGTATCTGGCAAGGAGATGTGGATGTAAGTAAACATGAAGTTTATTCTTTATCCCTCTCATTATCTAATACTTTCCACTCTGAAATAAGGAAAAAACCCAAACACTTCATCCTGCACCAAACAAATGTTAGTATTTCTTTCCATGACAAAGAGACTGGGAAGGCTTTTTCATTTAATGCTGGTATTGACTTTTGCAAGCTATATTCAAGGTCACATTTGATAGCAAAAAAGATGAGACTGAAGCCAAAAATTTTGGAAAATGCAATAGAACCCATCCTACCAAGGCTTAAATGTTGATGTAGGATTTAGCAACCCAGGAGAAACAGCTCAGGCCCAACAAAAGGGTCCCTTCTGGGCAGTTCTTTGGGTCTCGTTAGAAAGCATGTTTGTCCTGCACAGACTCTCTGATGATTTTTGACTTTTTATTTCCATTTAGCCTCTTTCCTGCCATTGCTGTGCATTCTGAATTTGAGTTTTACATTGTGCACACAAAGAAGTGCACTCTTTACCTTGCTGATACACTGCTGGGGTGGCAGAAGTAGTAACCAACATGTGACAGGGTTTTTAAGCTGCCGTGGCATTGCCTGGCTTCAGCCCACATTCTGCTTTGTATGATCTATTAATATGAATGCAAAATATGACCGTAGGTAGCATTTTCCACTGGAATGACTCCCAAAACACCTGCTCCCTTCAAGGAGAACAGAACTGAGCCAGAATCCCTGGTAAATCAGCCAGCACAAGCATCTGAAATCTGTGCCAAGAGAGGAAGGATGCTGTCAGGTTATGGGGGCTGGAAACTGGGAGATCGGAGCTCAGTTTGTTTTTCTTCAGGATTTTGGATTGGTCCAAGATGTGATTGTGCCTCAGTGTCCCATGTGTACAGCAGGGGGAAGGGACTGCCTCTCCTCCTCACTGCCCTGCTGAAACGCTGGAACCCTGGACGACAAGAGGATCCTTCAGTAGGAAGCGCTATTTATTACTTCATGGAGTTTTGGTAATTATGCAGGACTATAAATTACCTATTCCTATGGTAGCATTTAAATGGATGTGAATTTACAAGGAAAAAAACCACCTCTTGATAAGATTTCATTATGTTCTAGGAAGCCTTTCCAGTAACACCCTCTACACTTTTTTTACAGAGATTTACAGAATTTATATCAATAAATCGTCTCACTTCCCAGGCAACAGATCTCACTTTCCAAGGAAATGAACTTTTCTTACATCTTTGGATTACGGAAAGGACTAGCTCTGCATGATTACAAATATCCATGTTATCTTTGGTGTTCACAGCTTGATTCAACTAAACTGTAATGGCTGTGTCTGTGAAACTTGCTCAAAATTTATGAGTGTTTCAGCTGTAAGTGGGAAAATTAATTTACTGAAGCTGCAAAATTGAGAGCGAATTTAAAGCTGAGTCTAGGGATTAAATTGAATGAATAAGAAAATAAATAATTAAAATTTTATACTATGCAATCAGAAGGAAAATCTCCAAGACCTGGTATGTAAAACCATGCTGGTGGTAGAATTTTACATATGACTGAAAAGGAGGCATTTAAAATGTTCTGGGTCATTACCAAATTACTGTTTTTACTCTGAGCCATAGGGTGATAATAGAAGTCAAGCTTACGAGTACATAGAATAGTTCCTTCCATGTTAGTGGCTATAGCTTAGCTGAAATTGTACATGTGTTTTTCTTGGCAATTTTGCACATTAAATAAAATATGTCTTAAAATCTGTGTTGCTACTTATTGGCTGTTCCTGCCGTGTCTTCTTCTTTAGATCAGCTGCCTTAAAGCATGAGCCTTGTTTTCCTTGGAGCTCCTGGGCTTTGTAGGGATCCTGTTGTTCATCCAAAGGACAAGAAAGGAGTTTTAAGAACTCCACAAGTCTAAACCGTGCATTCCAGTTGTGGCATTCCCTCTGTGGAAAGGTGTTTACCTGCCTTGCAGAGGTGAGCAGGGCAGTTCCCAGCAGCCCTGGGAGTTTTGAGGACATCTTGTAATTCCGTGTTTCCTTTGTGAGTTTTTGTTCTCGCCTAAATGTCCTCTATGCCTTCCCCTATAATTCAGTTATGGTGGTTTTTAATATCACTTACTCAGGCCTAAGTTTCACATTCTCAGCCTGAAGTAAAAGGAAGAGGAAAATGCAGCTGTGGGCTTTTGACACGACTGCTTCTGTACAAATTGTGATGCAACAAATTTGGAATAAAAAGTTCCTTTTACTACAAGGCATCTCTTTGTAGTTTCGGAAGAAAAAAGAGGCAGGAAAGGGATCTTCCAAAAATAGAGGATAAATGAACTTCCTAATGTACATACTAAGGTTCTAGACAGATGGCATAGTTAAGATATATTTTTAAAATATATATATGTATTTATATATTTCATATATACACTGTGAATGTGAGTACTTACATTGCCTCAAGGGGTTGTTCTGGTTTTTCTCAAGACACACCAAAATCTGAGCCTATTTCACAAATGTCTGTTTTTAGTGTGTAACAGAAAACAACTGGCCTGTGTTATTAATAATTACATGTTTCCTTAGAAAAGACAAATGCACCACTTATGCAATGCTTCCTGATTGGCAGCTCCTTGATTCAATACCTAGATGTCAGTGACCTTAAAAACTCTACCTGCCAAACAAACAAAAGGGGACAAGTTCCCAGACTTAAGTGCTGCTCAATTTCCCGACTTTATGTTGAGATGTTAGCTCTGAAATTCCAGGGCTGGTGATTCTAAAATGCAGCATACGCTGCTGAAAACAGAAAAATCATTTTATGATGGCTTACTGCTTTTGGATTTCCTTTGTAATCTGTCCCTGAGCTAATTAAGGCAGCTTGACTTGAAGATTAATTTAAATTCTAATGATCCATTGTAATAAGGCTGAATATCTATTTAGAGAATTTTAATGTGGCAAACTCAAACACAGCAGTCTGAAATTTAATGGACCCAACTGTTTGGAATGAAATAATTTAAAGTTTAAATGCATTCTTGTTTTTGAATGGCTTTGAATCTCATTTTTCCCATCATGAAGCAGCCAGGGCCATTTGGGGTTTCAGAAGTGAGGGACCTGAGGGCGCTCCTTGGGGAGCATCTGGGCATCACTGCCGGTGCAGACGTGGCTCTTTCGCTGCTCAGCCCTCGGGCTGGCTCTGGAGGTGTGACACTGCTTTTTTTGGAGCTTGCTTTGCTTAGAATTGGGAACAGGAGCAACCTACTAATGCTTTGAGATCTCTGCCTATTTGTAGCCCAAAATTTCTTTCTTGAATGCAACAGGGATAGATTTCTTGAGTCACAATGAAGCTACATGAAAGAGATCTGAACTGTGCCAGCATCGAAATGTCAATTCTAGCCTCCCTTGAGCAATCTAAGAGAACAAAAACAATTAAAAAAATGAATGGCACATTCTTTGTGAATAGAAGAAAATGCAGTAAGAATGCTGTTCTCTTTTGTCTAATACATGGCTTAATTTTTACAAAAGAAACAATAAACAGATCAGCTGTAAGATGAAACCATAAACCCTCAGATGAGAGCAAATTACTGGATTTAACAAAGTCAGGTGGAAACAGAACAGAAAAGGTAAATAAAATGCTTAGGCCCAAATGAAAATCAGCATATGTGCCATTATGTATTTATAGCCTGTTTCTCCCTGGAGGAAGAGTTTTGACCAAAGCATCCTGATGGAAGAGTGCTGAGGGTGATGCTGGCCAAGGATATCCCTTCTGCTAAATGCCATGGTCCAGATGACTTTTTTCAGTGGATGTGTGACCCTAGGCAGCTCAGAGATTACATATTAACTGACGTTATTCCTTGCATTATCACCCCGTGTTAACCAAGGGTTGTTTTAACATAAAGGCCATATGAAAAACAGAATAATGGATGGAAAGTATTCCAACTGTGTGGCATGAACAGCAGCTCTGTTTAAGCCTAGAAAGCCTGAATGAATAATGGCTGATGAGAGCAGGATGTAAAGTGAAAGACTTGCTAAAAGCTGAGGAGTAATTGTTAGGAAGCAGCAATTCCATGTAGTGGAAGCCTTTGCAGGTCCTTGCAATAACCTTGGAAAACTTGGGGTGGTTTAAGAAAAAAACTGATGCGGAGATTTGGGAAAATGAAGATAGGTCCTTTGCTACCTAACTGATTTTAAAGCTCTCACTTCTGCACAAAGCCTTTGCAGGCCTCCATGTATTGGCCCTTTTTGTCCAATCCAAATTTGTTTTCCAGTTTTTAGTTTGGGCACTAACACAATTCTCATTTTCCTAGTAATCAACAATTTCAGTTTAACCATTCACATTTTCACAGCAATTAACCATTTCTGGTTTAGCCTCAAAACTACCTCTGAGAGATTTTTTTAACCTCATTCTGGAGAGGGAGCGGTGAAACACTGTAGCCCATATTTCCATAGTGTTGTGGTGTTCATTCATAATCACATCAAAATGCTATTACTATAGTTTGATGATTGACAAATGGGAGCTATAAAGCAGACTTTTTTTTAATATAAACTGTATGGTAGATCAAAATCTGGCTGGAAAGATTGAGGCAGTAGAAGGGTGAATGCTGTAATAAGCAGTAAGAGGAAATAAAATTTTGATATCATGTTGTGTTAAAATATTTCACAGCTGAGCAATTTGAACACAGTTTAAAAAAACAGAGACTAAAATAGTACTCTTAAAAATTAAGCTGTTTGTCAAAATACTACAGCTTCAGGGTCAATAACTTTACTATTTCATGCTGCCACCTACTGCTCTGGAAATAGAATTGGAAAAAATAATTGGTATTGTTTTATCAGTCTGATGAGCCTGTTTACTACTTTGTGGTGTAATTCTCCATGCCATGTATGGCATCATTTTTTGAATGGTAAGTGATCTACAGATATGGACTGCTGAGAATCCTGACAGGAGCAGTGTTAATTTCTTAGTGTTTTTAGTGAAAATATTATATACTTCTTGTCTGCATATAGTAATTGGAGAAAAAAAAAAGTTAAAATGCGCAGTGGTGTTATCAGTAACTAGTACCAGACAAATAATACAGAAAAAAGTCAACAACATGTTATATTATTAATTTGGTAGGAGAACAGCATATAGTAAGCAGAAATCCAATATTGAAGACCCATTAAAATACTCTACAGTGATAGTAACAGAATATCCAGCTGAAATAATCCTCAATATGTTGGTGGCCGTTACTTCAGGTTCTGCATTGCCTTCATACTTTCTATCTTCTTTTCTTCCAGCGCCTTCAGAATTTTATCTAAACAGGAATGAAACATAATTTGTCATTATTTATGTCATTAATAACTTACAATACTTTAAAGTGAATCAAATAATGTATTAAGCAAACAAAATCCTTACAATGCCTGGGCTAGCAAATATCTGAAAGCTAGGGTTTCTCAAAATAATAGGTATTAAAAATGGAAAGAGGTGAGTATTGCTATAAAGAGGGAAAAATATATGCAACTGCCAGTCAGAATTTCTTTGAGATCTTCCTTTGAACGCATATATCCGATGGACATTTTTCTTGTGTTCTTGTACCCTTTGCACCCCTGCAAGTTTCCTGACTGGCAGTCTGTGGGCTTGCAGGAAATGCTGAGCATCATATCCTTATCCTATCCTTACAGCTGTTGGCCTCACTACTGGAACGCTAGCTTAATTTATGATTTAACTGGGGTTTTTTTTGGTTGGTTGGTTGGTTGGTTGTTTCTTGTGGTGTGGGTTGTTTGATTTTTTGGGGGGTGTGTATTTTGGTTTTGGGTGGGTTTTTTTTTATGCCTCCGACTACCTGTGGCCGTCAGTGCCCTTTATTTTACACCAATGCTGATGGACAACCGCAGGGACTCATTACTGGACGATACATTTTGCATGTACAAACTTCCCTCTCACTTCCTTGGTGCCTGCGATATTTTTTTTGTTGACACTTAATGACTTCGGGGGTTTTGTTCTTTGTGCGACAGTGACTCCACCCGTAGCTCATGTGACTCTTCTAATTCGTGCCCTCAGCCGGCTACCCACGACTTTGTGGATTTTGTTCCTTTGTGCAACAGTGACTACACCCGTAGTTCTTGTGATTTCTCCAATCCGTGCCCCGAGCCACGCGCAGGGACCGGGCGAGACGACACGGAACAGTGGCTTTTCTCCCTGCGCCCCCGTGCTCCAGCACGCACCTGCGCTGCCCCTGCCGTGTCGCCGGGCCGGCTCTACGGCGCTGCGGGGCGGAGACACCCAACCCGCCCCGGGCACATCCCGCTTAGGCCTCACTGCCGGGGGTCCCGCCGTGCCTGTC